>WBMY01011382.1:36352-93759 GCA_013397315.1 Donacobius atricapilla | reverse complement strand
AAAAAAAAAAAAAAAGTCCTAAACACAATTTCTGTGTCTGTACAAACCTATAAGGCACAGACCCCTCTAGGGCTAGTGACATTCATGCAATAAATTTATTCTGATTAACATTATCCATTTCACACTCTTTAGGAAATTTATCAGTCTGTAAACTTTAAACTCCTCTTTCCTTTTTCTTCACTAAGTTCAAGGCCATCCTGTGAAAATGTTTTCTTCCTTCATGTGTGATATAGCTGTTTCTCATGCTTTGTCCATGTATAGGTATTTGGTTTTTTCCCAAAAAAATGCTGTAAATTATATGTAAAATAGTTTACATATAATTCTGGAGCTGTTGAGTATTCTCTTGTTATGTTTGGTTGCTTTTTTTTTTCCCCTAATGAAATTGTATTCTTCCAATTTTTAAACCATATGAACTTAAGAATAAAAATAGTTATTTGAAGACCAAAGGTGTTCCAAAGGGACAAAGGCTTTTCTAACCATGAACCTAAACCTTTATCATCAGTATTAAGCTCATCCTCTTACAGTCAGTAGATGTATGATGTAATAAAAAGAAATAAATCAAAATAAATCTCCAGGTTTTATTCTAAGTTATATTTTCTCTCTATTGATCAGTTTTCAAATTTGTGGTTTCTGTAATCACTCTGGGCATGAGGTAAATGAGTTGGATGATGCAGTGACCAAATATTTCAGTTTATTAAAATCACAACCCTTTGCACATCCATTCCAGACTTCCTGTATTCATAGCTATCACAATAATAAGGTACAGATAAACATATAGCTCTGAATAATTCAGGATGCAACTTTCTAATGGTTTCTGTTTTCCCTTTTTTTTTTAATATCTTCTCTGCATCATTGCAACACCACTTTATATTTTCTCCTTTTTGCATTATCTCTCTCTTCTATTCTATGATTGCTTTCATTTTTGTTGCTTTCCCTCACTACCTTGGACTATTAAAAATATGGCCATATTTTAATATATTTTTATGTTTCGTGTGGTTTTATATACTCAATTAAAAAATTATCATGTGAAAAAGTTATTGTGTGCTTTCAAAAGCTCATGCCGTTTAAGTATTGTTAAGCTTTTGACTATCCCTTGTCAAATATTTTTTTCTTAGTTCTAAGTTGAGAAATATTTAATTTATTTCTGTATAATTCTTCTTTAATTTATTCTTTTTTCTCACAAAGTCATGATGCTGTACAGATTCTTTAGATGTTTTTGTGCTAAAAGTAAATAATAAACTGAACTTAATAAGCAGAAGAAATAATAAACCTGTAACATAAATGATATATGACAATGTTAATGAAGAGCTAACAAATTGGTCATTGAAATAACAACAAGGAATCACAAGCCTAAATGGGCACTAAACACGAGTGAGGAGAAAAAGGAGAAAAATGTCCTTCAGCAGAAAATATTGTAACTTAAAAAGAACTGTTTAGGTGATGCAGAATCTCTGACATTCCGTAGAACTCTCACTCAGTTTACAGTTATTTTTGATGTATTAAAAATGTAATAATTTTTATTTTAAAATTTGACAGTGTTACTCAGACTTACTTTTCATCCATATTCTTGTACTCTTCAGTCCTTTGGAGACATCTACACCTGGAAGTACAGTCTGCTTTCTATTACATATCCAGTAACACTTTTAAATTCCATCCTTGCAGATATTCAATCCGCTGCTCTAGCTGTATTAGAATTTTATCAACACTTCAGTTCTGAGAAATTGAAACATCCAAACTAGAATTGATAGAATTGCATAGCAAGATAAAACTGCCTTCAAAACATATCATCAAAACTTTTACTATAGCATTCTCAATTTATTATCTGTTGGAAATGAACAAGCAAAGAAAGGAATGTTTCTTATTGAGTTCCTCAAGTTTTCAATATCATAGGAGTAAAATGCTATGTATGCTGTGATAAATATCTTTTTTTTTTTAAAGATTACAATTTCACAGACAATAGTAACATCCTTCATTATTCCTAGGACCCTAGCCCACACCAGAACTACATATGAAAAGACATACTCAAATGTAAATTGTTACAGTGTAAAAGCAATCTCTAAGCATCTAGTCTTTCAACAGAGTAAACACACAGCTTTACTAAACCATTAACTTTAATGCACAAACAAATGAGGATGAGATTTTTTTTTGTTTATTTTAGTCCTTTGCAAGACTTAAATTATTGCCAAGGAGACAGAAATGTTTTAATAGAAAGCTATGATCATTCCTATACATTTCAGATACATCTTCTGCAGGATTCTCATACTTCATTGATTCTCTTGTCTTTAATGATCATTGTTAATCTCTGCAATGACCAAGCAGAAAACTAACATGGATGAACAATCAGTACTTCTTTCAAGTAAATTTTATGGCAGCCTGTAAATGCTTGATATGCAGATCACAAGATTACATCTTACATTGATATAATTAAGAAGACTAATTTTACTGCAATTGTGACTGTTTCCTAGGTAGATTTCTAACACTACCACCGCCCATACTCTAAATAAATGTTATAGCATAAAATAATTGTCCATCATTTGTCTCTTTTAGACTTTCTCCTTTTAATGTCCACAATATTAGAGCTAACTTATGCTGCTAAGCTTGCAACTGAGGGGAAAAAAAGATTCAGTCATAACTAACCAAAAGACAACTAGTTCAGAGAGGTTTTTGAATTCCGTTTTAGCACAGTTGCTTGTTGAAGCTCTTGAGCTCTTTTTGCTCCACTTGGCCAGAAAAAGACCTATTACCCTGGCATAGCCAAGGATTTTGTTGTGCTGGAGAGCAGCTTTACATTTCTAGTGAAAATTACTTTTATAATATTATAAAAATAATATTTTCTACCAAAAAAAAAGTCAAATAGATAAAATTATTTTGAATTATTTCTCTAATTCAAGAGAAAGAATATACTCCATTTCTGCTCTGAGGTACCGCTCAGATGACATTTAACCATTTCAAGTCTCTGCAGGGACTGAAGTCAGGCTCTCAAATTCAGTGTAACAATTGATGTCATTTTTCACACTGACTACAGAGCTTTCATTCTGAATGAGAAAAAAATCAGATTCATGAGAATATTCCAATGCTCATCCTGGAGGCTCTCAGATCAAAAAGATGTAAAGATGCCTTTACTGTGCACTATTTCAGACAGTAGATGTGGCCTCAAAATTCATCTCATCAAAGACCTAAGCAAAGGTTTAACTTTTATAAAAAGCCTCACTAACTTTTATAGTGTACTTACTGTTAAAAAACTGCTTAAAAATCGACTAAACTTAATGAACTAATGAATCAGGCCTCTAAAATGAGGAAAGGGGTAATGCTACTCACAAAATAATTAGAAATGCGGCACAATTTTTCTAGTGAAAAGTAAATATGAAACACCTTCAGTCTATGTCATTTTTATTAGTAGTATGATTTTCTTTAAGTGTGAGAGTTCATAGACAAAATAAAGGTATATAAATTGTAACTACATTAGCCAGGATACAGCAAAACAGAAGGATAGTAAATAATTAATATTATGTATGAATAAGCTGACTGCCTAACATGTTAATGAATAATTTTTAAAATGTTTGAAATTTCTCATCACAGTTGTGTCTAGATACTGGACATATGTATCAATTCATGCATATATACATCATAAAAGCTTATGCGGGTCTGACAATTCTTAATACTTCACCAAACAAGTATGTGCTATATGCTAGTAGAACAATTTTCACTTTTGGCCTACTCACCAAAACTCACAAATTCATAAAAATAGAAGGGGATGGAGAGACAGTGGAAGTTATAATAAATTTTATTATTATACATCTGCAAGTGGTTGTTCCAAGTAATGAAGTGTTACTAAAAATGATGATAAGAACAAAACACTTGGAAACAGAAAGACTAACACTGTATAATTTTATAATTTCTACTTTAGTTTCCCATATGAACCACCTTTCTTTGTAAATTGAAGCTCTTACAGTTTCACTGCAAAATCAGATTTATTCACTACTGTTTAAAATGCTGTAATAGAGCTATTAGAAGTTTGGATTTCTTTTCCTTCAGGTGCTCAGCATCAAAGAAGCATGTACTTAACAATTATGGCTAGTTAGGTTGTTACTTTTTTTTTCATTTTGCAATAACTATTAAGTGTTCCATGCATTATGTTAAGATTTATCTAAAAGCTACATTTTTCAGGATGTCATGTGCTACTGCCAGAACTGCTATTCACAGAGCATTGATGAAAAGTACTTCTATTTAGCACAGAGCTAAATACACTGTCAAATCATTGTTGTTTTGGCACAGAATGACATATCCTTTCTTTACTGAAATACCAAGCGGCAACTTTTACTGAGCTTTTTAACAAAGGTCGAAAATAAATTTAACTTGTCAGGATTTTACAGCAAAAGGGACATATCTTCTTACGAATGCTGCAGGTGTAATGGAACACATTTCTCTTGACAGCTATTTATGACCGTCACTTACCTGGAGTTTACCACTCCCACAGTAACGCCAACAGAGAAACGCTTCGAGCATTCCTAACCCATTTAAGCATAACCTCAAATCATTTTGTGTCAGAGTAGTCCTAACACATGAGATGAATCATGGCAACTTGGCTGTCTTTCTCTAAAATACACTCTGTTCTATGTGTTCTACAACTTCTGCCACTGAGCAATTGAGGAATTGTAGTATTGAACTGTTGTCTCCAAAGTGTTGGTGTGATTAAGTTCTCATTCTGTTAGTAATTTCTAGCAGCAGCATTTTTGACTGTCTTTCCACAGCTCTCATTGTTTCTCTTGTTTGTTAATGGAAACAAGACAGATAATTGCACAGTGTAATCCTATAACTTTTATTGTATCTGCAACAGAAAGTATTATCAAGGCAGAATTTATTGGTAAACAAAATGTACCTTTTGAATGTTATTTAAGTGCTATCCTGCTCTTCTGTACTTCATAAAGTTAGAAGCACTTAATTCTGTTCTCTGTTAGACATAGTCTTACAAAGATTGTGTTAATCATATTGATTCTATGATTCTTGCAAATTATCCAATCTTGCTAAGATTGTGTTAAATGTATCTTTCGCTGACTGAAAAAAAAAGGGGATTTTAGCTTTAAATTTAGAGACCATAAAATACACTTTCTTGAGACAAAAATCAGAGAACTAACTTTGCTAAAGGATAGATATTCATAAAAACACTAATCTCTGTTTCAGATTCCCATGGCTGGAATTTGTACATGCAGACTGACTTTATAGTCATAGAGCAAATTAAGCTATTTGCTGATGTGATTCATTTCAACCTAAACAGATGTCTGAAAGAAGTTAGACAAACTGCATCCTTGAAGTGCATCTTGATATGGAAAAAAAAAGGAAGTCTCGAGTAGAATGGTTGCACACATCTATATTGTTTCTGGTTTTCTGACACTATGTTTTCAAGTGGCAATCTGTCATAGGGACTAATATGAGTTTCTAAAAGATTTTTTTCCCTTTTTAAACTTCTGTGTAAAAATGTGCACAATGATACAGACATTTTAAAAATCAACTACTTTACTTCTCATAAGATGGAGTAAAATGAGTTATAGTTTTTGTTTTAATGATTTATATTAATTTTCCTTTGGGGTTAGATTATTTTATTTTTTTTTTAAATATATCTTTCTTTTTTCTCATATAAACAATAGCCTCCAAGGATGAACTAAAAATGCAATGCTACAGAAAGAAAAGAAAATTGATTTATTTTCAATTTATAATCAAAAAAATTTTCAATTGAAATTTTACAAGATTTTAACATCAACCTTTTTTTAGAATGATTAAACATTTGTGAATAGAAAAGGATCAAAATGCTATAAAGGTTACAAATTGAATAATTTAAACATTAGAATGCAGTAAATACATCATAGTGCATGCATTAAATGGATAGATTCATTGTAAGTTGACAAGGTACACGGTGACAGTAGTGACAACAGCAGTGACTATCGTAAATTCTGTGGCGAAACACCTGAAGGAGTTAGGCAGTGGGTTCCTGAAGTCAGGGTAAGCCTGAGAGAGAGCAGAAAGACCCAGCAGAGAGAGAGACTGACATGGTGAGGACATTGCTAAAGCAACCATAAACAGCTCCAGGGCCTCAGTACCTCAGGTGAATCCCATCTGGTCCCATAGACTTGTGAGTTTACCTGGACTTCAGTAAAGCCTTTGATGATAGCAGCCCACAGGTGCACCCTTCTCTGGATTACAACTGGCTGGACGTCTGGGCCCAGAAGGTGCTGGTGAATGGAGGCATGTCCATCCCTGTTTAATATCTGTACCTATGATCAGCATGAGGGGATCAAGAGCACCCTCAGTCTGTTTGTAAATAACAAGTTGAGTGGGGTTGTTGATCTGCTCAAGGGTAGTAAGACTCTGCAGAGTGATCTGGACAGGTTGGATGGATGGGCCCAAGCTAATGTATGAGGCTCAATAAGGCAAAGTGCCAGGTCCTCCACTTGGGTTACAACAACCCCACACCGCATTACATGCTGCATGGGGCTGGGGAGGAGTGGCTGGAAATCTGCCTGGTGGAAAAGAACCTGGGCGTGCTTTTCAGCATCCCAAGAGACATGATCTAGCAGTGTGCCCAGGTGGCCAAGATGGCCAGTGACATCCTGGCTGGTATCAAAATTACTGTGGCCAGTAGGACCAGGGCAGTGACGGTCCCCCATCCTCAGCACTGGTGAGGCAACACCATAAGTCCTCTTTCCAGTTCTGGGCCCCAAGGATGGCATTGAGGGGCTGGAGGGTGTCCAGAGGAGGGCAATGAAGCTGGAGAAGGCTCTGGAGAGTAAATCTTATCAGGAGTGGCTGGGGAAGCTGGGGTCATTTAGCATGGATAAAAGGAGGCTCAGGGAAGACATTAGTGCTCTCTACATTAATCTGAAAGGAGGTTTTAGCGATGTGGGGATTGTCTGCTTCTCCCTGGCAATCAATGACTGGAAGAAGTCTTAAGAGGACATAGTCTTCAGCTACAGCAGGGGAGGTTCAGGTTGTACACCAAGAAGAATTTCTCACAGAAATTTCTGTTAAGCACTGGAAAGAACTGCCTATGAGATGCTGAGGTCAACATCCCTGGCAGTTTTCAAGATACAAGTAGACATGGCACTTACTGCTATGATCTTGTAAATGTAATGGCGTTCAGTCAGATGTTAGACTCAATGATCTTGGTGGTCTTTTCCAAACTTACTGATTCTATGATTCTTGCAAATTATCCAAAAAAGAATATTAATTTTTTGGGTCAAATTTGGAATAACATGATTATACCTATTATCTGAAAACGTTATTTTTCTGCATTTGTGGAACCTATGCCAATGAAACAGATACATTTTCTGAGGTGGCATACTGCAAAGCAGAATTATCATTTATTAGCTAATAAGTAACTATTTTATTCTCTCTTGTACAAATTGAATTTTATTTTTTTAAAGTAAAATAGTATTTTCAACAGCAGCCATTCAAATTCAGCTTCATTCCAGGTTTGTGTTTTTAGCATTTTATGAACAGCTTGCATTTATTTGCATACTGGAGGAAGGATTTCAGAATGCACCCTAGAGCTTTATTAAATTTTCCAACTGAAATATTATTCCAGAGCTCTTTTATTAAAGAGCACACATTGCAGTATTTTAGGAAAGAGCTGAAGAAATAGAAGAAGTCTTCAATGTTTATTAAAAAAGCAAAGAGACTCAGCATTTAAAATTAATGTAGGAAATTATTTTGTGGCTGAGGTTACTTCCTAAAAACCCTTTGGAAATTCAGTATCTAGTTTTGTTCTGTTGTTGTTTTTTTATTGCATTTTGTTTGTTTATTTGGTCTGGGATTTTTTGGTTGGTTGGCTGGTTGGTTGTCTTGGGGGTTTTGATTTGTTTTTCTGTCTCCTTTATCATGTTTTAATAATGGATGTCAACAGTCTAAATTAGTTCAATTCTTGCAGGTACCTACATCAGTTCTGTATGGCTGAAATGTATTTCTATGTTTATATTACTAAAACTGCTTTCACACTTTTTTGAACATATCATCTTATTTTATTGTAATTAAGGTAAATATTAAGAAAATATTTTTAATAAGAGCTTCGATCAAGTATTAGCCTTATGGTCAGTCTTAAAAAGGACTTTAAGAACGTGTCCTTTAAGGAAGACGATAAGCCTTATTTCCTACCTTCTCCACGAGAAACTCAAGTTCCACATTGCCTTAGCATTGCTTTTTATCTATCCTAAATATTCAATATACTTACAAGGGTGAATTGACCACTCAAGAATTAGAAGAAAATGAAAATTACTCATTCTCAAAGGTCCTCTTTGAGCTGTTAACCTTCCCAAAGCAGACTTCCCTTGTTATCCATGAAGTAGGTAATGTCTCCTCTTTTTAAGATTTATGACCAGCATTCAAAATGCCCCAGGTAAATATTAATTTAATAGGTCTCCTTAGAGCAGTGAGACCTAGAAACTAAAAGTCTGAGACTTTTATTCCCATCCAAATTTATATTCTCTTTGTAATAATTGCTTTTGCTTAGTTGCAAAATGTAGTAAAACTGATATGAAGGGTACAGATGCTCAACAATATTAGGTGTCTTTGGCTACTTATGGGTATACTATGTATATTTAAGTTCTAAAGAGGGATTTCTTTTTCCTAAAATTATCACATCATCTTTTCACAAAAAAAAAAAATCAACCAAAAACCCAAACCAACCAAACCAACAAAGAAAAAGGCACACAAAAACCAACGAAAAACCCAAACAAACAAACAACCCCTACCCCACTTACCTAAAATTAAATGAAAATTAATTTGACTATCAATAATATGGATCTAAACAGCACCAAAACTATTTAGACATTGTTTGAAGTTCTAATTTAAGATCATACAACACCTGAATTACAAAGTAACATAGATATCTCTCCCTTCAGACATTTTCAGGAACAACAAATGTTAGAAGCATTTCTACTTCCAGAAAAAATGATGTGAATGGCACAGTCTAAAGCTACTTAAATTCTGATTCTCTTCCATTGCTTATGTACACATATATATATGTATACATATATATGTATGAAGGATTTCCTTATTCTCCTCCCAAACAGAAATCAGGAATCTGCTCACAGCTAGCAAGAAATGATGGATAGTGTTAGTATTATTCCTTGAGAAACTTAGTGCCCAAAGTCCTACATTAAAATCACATGGTTTTGTTATTGGTACTTTAAATTGGATTATCATATTCAGCTTCAGGAAATAACATTTTTATTCTCCATAGAAATATTTGACCTACAGACCACTTTGATTATTTTGGATTCATAAAAGTAGCTGCTAGTAGCAAAAAAAGTGAGAGAACTTGAGACGTTACTTTTAGCTCATTTCTAAAAAAAGGTTGTACATATAGTCAGACTCACTGCCACTTGCAATCTATTTTTATATTCATCTTCCAGCTGTCATTTCCATGCTTGTTGAGCATCACTGCCACACAATAGTTTGCTCACAGCCACTAAGGGCCAAATATCTACACAAAACAGGATCTTATTGACTTCGGTGACAGTTATACTCACATAAGAAATAAAGTTTAGTTCACTGTCTCTTGTATTCAACAGTGCCATCAAAGAAAACCTAGCTTGTTCTGTTGTTTTTATTTTTTCATACACAGAAATCTTGTATAATCAAGACAAAGCAGTGTATTTCTTCTTTTGCTTGTGCTTGCTGCATTTACCACATTGCCTTAAAATTCCTTTTTTTTCTTCACCTGTCAAAAAATATCACAAATAATAACTATTTCTAATATCAAGTATTGTTTGAAATATTATATGTGTACATAAAGTATTGAGTTATTTGTGTCTTCATAAATAGTAAGAGTATTTTTCAAAAATTGTTATCATCATACTTTTTAAAATGGTACTGTATTTGGAGCCATGTAAGTTAAGTCTCATTCACATAAAGAATCAGTGGTGAAGTTGTCGGTGTGGGTAGAAAATATTTCAAATACATCAGTGTAAAATTAAATCAGAACAGAATGTATATTTAAAAAAAGGGGAAATTACTGCAAACAGAAAACTAATTTCTTAGATCAAATTCATTGGTAAGATATGATTTATCATAATTTTTATATTTGGGAATTGTCTTATCCTCTTCTTTATTAAATCAGGTGAAATAAAAAGAAAGAACTGTGAAAAGAATGTTTAATATGCTGTTATGACCTAGATTTCTCAAAAATGTTTTTCTTCCCATTTGTTGCAGGATGGACAAGAGAAGAAGGATTTGTATTCAAGCTGATTGAAGAACAGAAGGGTTAGCCAAGAGCTCTCACATATCTCTATAATGCTTCAGCCCAGGGGAGGGAGAGTTTGGGAGTCTTGTCTGGGGCTGGCTGCCTCTAGTAGCTTCTCTCATAATCACCCCCTTTAGCCTCTCTCTTTCCCCTGCAAAACCTGGTTATGCAACCTCAGCAGAGGTACAATAAAAGTGTTCTTTAATATTTATATTCCAGTAGTACAAAGAAAGTAGAGATAAACATTCTTCCACTTTAAGAAATTTTTCATGCTTCAAAAATGAATTGTAATTTAATTTAGAGGAAAAGGGAAGTGCAATGAAGGCTTTATCTTGTGAACTTCTGACAGCAGATGACAGTAAATGGTCTTAAAAATATTCACTCTTTGCCAGAGCTAGAATAAGGGGAAGAAATTATGGAGTCCTAGCTATCTACTGAACAGTCCAATTACTCAGCTGGATCTGCTGTAAACTGAAGACAATCAAAGAGCAGATTATCAAATTACTATTATCAAATATAAATGTGGAGAATAAAAACAAAACAAAACAAAACAAAACAAAACAAAACAAACAAACAAAAAAACCCAGTAAAACAAACAGTTCCCTGAAAAAAGTGTTAATAGCTGAAGATTAATTTTTGGGGTCAATATCCACATTTCCAGTTTTGGGTTTTTTTTGAAAGAATAGAAATTAATGAATAAGTTTTATACTATAACATAAATTTAGTGTTAAATATTGACAAGTTTTTTCCATATTATCTGGGATCAAACTTCATAAAATAAGGTGTGAGACATTTGAAGTAGTTCAAAGAGATTCCATAAAACTCCAAAAAGCTTTTAATACTCAACCTTATTATTTAAAGGCTAATTGTATTCAATCATTAGGGTCACATCTCTGTAAATCTGCATTCTTGGGTCTTCTATACCTTTACAGTTGAAATTCATGTACAGACATCTGTTCATCTCAGTAAAGCTTTATTTGTTTTTTTTTCCTTCTTTGGGAATAATTTCTGTTCATCTCTGTTGATAAAGATGTTCTAAATACCTTATTCCCAGTCTTTCTCTTCAGCTCTCACTGATTTGAATGGAAGCCTTTTTTTTCATTATGCTTAGACAGTACTGGTTGTCCCAGTTTTTCACCATAGCTTGCAAGAGATGTGATTTTCATGAAGTACTTTAAGATTTGGAATGAGGTAAAGCATCATGTACAGGAGTCTATCTTTCTACACGGACTTTTTACAGAATATTAGGCATAGAAGTTCTTAAGTTTCTACACTATTTATGCACTCAAAATTGGATAGGATGAATATGCATCCCTGTATTCATTTTGATTATCTTGCCTGTCTCTACGTAACTGTTTCAATTGTTTGGCTGGAAACAGCAAGATAAATGATATTTCTTTAGAGTTTTTGTGGTTTTTTTCCAGATTTGATTCTTACCTGATTTTCCTCTTTCATCTAATACAGCATTAAAATCTTTAATCAGTGTGGAAGAATGCTTCTCTCATTTTTAAAGGCAAGAATTTTTTTCAATTTGTCAGCTTTTAGACTTTATTTTCTTTAAATAAGTGTTTATAACTGAAAAAAACCCCACTTTTTTTTTCAGTTATTACTTTTGTTTATTTTGGTTAAGTTGTTTGTTTTGGGTATTTTTAAAATCAAAAATCCAGCTATTTAATAAATACTGTAGGCACTTAAATAGTTTTGAAGGAGTGACACAGTTGTCTCTTACCTTGTTAAACTTGCTAACTTTGCTTAAGCTGAATAAATTCTTGCGTGTAACCAAAAAGCACTTCACCAAAAGCAAAGCTACCTTATCTTAGTATGGTGAGTTTAACTTGGCTGGATGACAGATGCCCACCAAAGCTGCTGGATCACTCCCCTTCTCAACTGGAAAATAGAGAGAAAATATAATTAAAGGCTTGTGGGTCCAGATACAAAGAAAGCGAACACTCAGCAGTTACTGTCACAGGCAAAACAGATTCAGCTGGGGAAATGAATTGAATTTATTGCCAATAAAATCAGAGTAGGATAATTAGAAAGAGAAAAAAAACTGAAGCACCTTTCCTCCACCCTTCCCCTCTTCCAGGGCTTAATGCTACTCCTGATTTCCTCTACGTGCTCCCACCACGTAGCATAGGGAAAGGCAATGGGAGGTGCAGTCAATTCATCACACGTTGTCTCTGCTGCTCCTTCCTTGTAACCCTGATTTTTCAACCTGAGATATTTTGATTTCTAAGACTCCATTCTCACCGAATTTTCTGTAAACAAAAGAAGATGTTTTTGCAAACTCTATCTTGTTTTCATTCCCTCTTTAGAGGTGGAGAGAATTTGATATCTCTCTGTGTTGGCCAATGTGATTGAATGGGTGTTACTTCTAGCGCCAATTGATTTAGCTCTAGTGATCTAGTATATAAGGAGGTCAAACTTTGAATAAATATTCTTTTAGCCTTCTGACAAATTCTGGAGTCATGTGGTCTGATTTTGTGTCCTATAGCGACACTTCCTCCTCAGGGACAGGATCAAGAATAACAGTAAGAACTAATTTCTTATTCTATACATTTCTGTTAAGGCATCTCAAAGTAAATAGTAAAGCAGAATTACCTGAAGAAAAATTATTTTCCTTGCTCTAAACGTCTTGAATTAGAACATTTAGAGTGTTTGGGTTTTGGTTTTGTTTGTTTATTTTTGTTTGGGGTTTTTGGATAAATATTTTTCATTGTGAAATTTGCTTTATTGTTCTTTAAAGTTTCCATTATCAGGAAAAATTGAATTATAGGGAAATGTCTCATCCCTAAAATCCATCTCAAATACAGAATTTCCCATTTTGTTGCCATATTAAGTTTGGCTAGATTTTTCTGTATTTCTCTCTATAGTTCTGTCTTCTCTATGCCTTGAGGTTATCACTGCAAACCTCTTCAGTCCATTTCTCAGCAAGTTTACTATTTGGAAAAACCTAGGCTGTCATTCATGGGATTGAGGCTTTATGTCACAAAGGAAATAAAACGGTTTGATAGCACCTGTTCTCTCTATTTTATATCTGAAATAAACTCTAGCTCAGCGCTGAAGCATTTCAAAAACATCTGAAAGTTACTGTTGCATGGGCCCTGACTTATGCTTCAGCTGTATTAACAGTTGTGAAGGAAAGATTTATAGTTATTTGCAGATTGGGCCAAATCCTTAAAGGCATAAAGTAAAAGGAAAATGGGAAAATGCTGTTGTCTAACTCTTTTTTTTTTTTTTTTATGAAAAAATTAAAGATTCTTTCATATCTGGATGGAATAGAGTGCTTTAAAAAATTACATGAACACAAGAACACCTAGAAAAAAATAAGTATCTAACAATCCTTCTGCCAACAGAAGCTGGTTTATTTCTCTGTAGCTCTTACCCCTACATATTTTTCTTATTTTATCATCATGTGCCCATGATGTAAACATTCTTACATTTCAAACAAGTCACCAATACTAACAGTTTTCACTGGCAGAAGTATAACAATCTGATAATGAAATGTGAGCCATGATATATAGAATATGTTAATACATCTTCTCGGTTGGTTTTGGTTCACCTCCTCTCCCCTCATCCCATTTGTCTTAAATACACTTAAGCAAATTTCTGTTCCTCTGTGTAGGTTTCTGTATGGCTTGAATAGAATGACAGAGGATTGGTATGTCACCTAGTTAACTTTCAAGATCTAAGGCAATATTACCCCTAGCTATGAACCTACCTATAGGTGTTTACTTAACCTTTGTTTAAAGGTGTCCACAGTCTACTTATATGAAACTATTCCAGCGTTTCATTATTGTCTAAAAATGCTATTTTTAGACTGTAACCTGAATCTGCTTTACTCAGTTTGAAATCCACTTAAATATGGACATAAAGAACATTTTATTCCCTTTCTTATAGCAATAGTCTTTGATGAACTGGGAGAGCATCAACATTTCTATACTCAGTCTTTTGTTTTAGAAATTAAATAAGTTCATTTCTAAATTTGCTCTCATACATTTCATTTCTATACAACTGCTAATTTACATTAGTCTCATTTGGATCCATGAACTGAGCTCTTCTGGGGTGTACAGTGTCCAGATCTGTATGCACTTCCCCAGTATAGACCCCAGCAATGTAGGGTAGAGGAGAAGATTCCCTTTCCATACCTTGTAGACATTTTTTATTTTTTTCAAAATTATCTGTCAATATATTGATTGTCTTTCTGCGGGGGTAAATAAAAGTTTGACTTTTAGCTTGATTATTTACTCATATGAATTTCTATGAAACTGCTACTTGTCTTTAGCCTGAATTTATGCAATGATTTTCAAGTGTAAAATAAGTAATTTTCTTAGCTCAATGAGATATCCTGAAAATCTCCTCATCCTGAAATATCAAGTATAAAAATATGTGAAGAGTAGAATTACGATGGCAGAATTAAGATAATATACAAACAGTAATTGTTTATATCAGAATTTAAAGTAATCATCTGGAATTCAGATGATTAATTTCTCTATTTAGAGGTCCCAAGTTTTTTTGGTTTTCTTTTTTTTATGATAAGACAAATTTATCTTTCTGATATTCAGGGGAAATCACTGCCCTGTTTTTTCAAACTCAAATAAAAAAAAGAAAAATCCTTTTAGACAACTTTATCTTCTTCAGAACTATTAGAACAGATTTCCACTGGCTCAGACCCAAATCTCTGCCGAGCATGCATATATGGGAATTGGGTTTTCAGTCTTTCCTCAATAAACATTTTAATAAATAGCTTAACTTAGTATTTTGTACTTTATTGTGTTGAGATTTCTAAATCACTTACTAGCATTTAAAAGAAAGTATTTATTATCCCTCCTGAAAACTTAGTGGTAATAGAATAAACTTCCTGGGTTTTTTTAAGATCAAAACTTATTGCTACTGTAAATTCAACAGCACTGTGTGTACAAGACAAGAGGTTTTTTCAAGGCTATTTCTTAGAGTTACTGCGCTAACAGCAAGGGTTGGAAGATAAAAATAAACACGTAAACCTAGGTGGATCTGACCTTCTAACATCAACATAGAACCAAAGAATGGTTTGAATTGGAAGGGACCTTAAATATCATCTAATTCTGACCCTTCATGCATGGGCAAGGACACTCTTCACCAGATCAGGCTGCCCAGAGCCCCATCCAAGCTTGTCTTAAACATTTTCAGAGACAAGGCATTCACAGCTTCTCTGGGCAACCTGTTCCACTGCCTCACCACTTCTACAATACAGAATATCTAATCTAAACCCAGTCTCTTTCAGTCTGGATGCATCTCCCTTTCTTCTATCACTAAATGCTCTTGTAAATCATCTCTCTTCTCTCTTGTAGGTTCCCTCCAGACTGCAAACCCCATCTAATGCATGATCACTGCAGCCCAGGCTGCCCCCAGTCTTGATGTTCCCAGCTGGCTCTCTTATGCAGGTGACCACAAGATCCTGTATCACATTCCCTCTGGCAGGGCTGTCTATTACTTGGCTCAGGATGTTATCTTTTGAGTTTTCCAGAAGTCTCCTGGATTGCCTACTGCTCATTGTGCAACTTTCTCAGCAGATGTCAGGATGGTTGAAACCCCCTTGGAGGACAAGAGCCTGAGAGCATGGTGCCTCCTGTAGCTGCAGCAAGAAGGCTTCGTCAGCAGGATCCCATTGATCAGGGGCCGGTAGTAGACACTGACCATAAAGTTTCCTTTGTTGCCTCGGTCTCTGATTCTTACCCACAGGCTTTTGATCTGCTCATGGCTGTTCTTCAGAAACAACTCAATCTACCTGTTGATGCAGAGGGCAACTTCTCCACCTCTCCTTCCTCCCCTGTCTCTTCTAAATGGCCTGTAGCCTTCAACAGTCACACTCTAGGATGGAATTTGTTCCATCAAAGTTTCAGTAATGGCAACAAGGACATATGTTTCTGGTAGCCTGGAGGTAGCTTCCAAATCTTTCTTTTTCTGCCCATGCTTCATGAATTGGTATGAAGGCACCTAAACTAGGCTCTTGGCTGTATCACCTTCCTGAAAGAGCACCTCTTAACTCTTTTGGGATATATCTCTGTTGTTTTGCTTTTGACTTCTATTATCAGATGAGTTCCCAGCTTGTCTCTATAAGACTGCAAGTGTATTATCTAGCTAAAGTCTTGTCAATCATTGATCCATGAAGTTGGCTGAGATTTAAAAAATTTGTAAAGTACAAACCCTTCCACTGCATTCTTTTTTTCTGGTCAAAAGATACAGATTGCTTCAGTTTGATCTAAACAAAATGAGGAAAGTTGCTGAGCTCCCAGCAACTCTGACATGAGTTGCATGAGTTATTGCCCAAAGGAATGAGCAGAGCTCAGGGTTACTAAATTCTTACTTATATCTAAAGAAAGTATTGAGAGATATACTCTTCTTCATGAAGAAATGTTTTTTACACAGTAAGCAGAGCAATCCTAGAGTTAGTCTGGAGCACGGAAGTCACAATTATGCAACTAATCACTGCTGATTGCTGCTAGCTGACTCCTAGTCTTCCAGCTAATCAATGTATTGGTTTATCTCTGGATGACAAAGACATAGGCAGAATTATTTCTCTTTTGGTTACATTCCTGTTTTGATAAGATGCAGCATTCTTCTCATACAAACAATTTTTATTGTGATCAGATGAAATAGAATCGATCCAAATACAAAAGTAATAGAACATAGTAAAAAACATCAGAACAAGGAAAGATTTCTTTGTGCAATAATCAGAACTGTTATGTTTAATTCTGCTTACATGGCTACCATGTCACAAATCACAGGCACTGCACGTTAATCAAGAGATTAGTTCTGTTTATTGAAAGCACTTGAACTTATTCTGTGCAATAACCAAGTAAAACAAGATCATATTTAATAATTTTTAACAAACTAACTTTGGAATTGGTATCTAACGATTGACTTTGATGTATGTGGATGGAAACTGGACCTGCAAGAGGGACTCAACCTATCAACTTAATCTTGATTTCTTCCTCCTCTAATGTGTTTCAGTTCTGACTGAAATTAGGAGAGGTCTGTTTTGAAAATGGGGAATGGAAATATTTAATATATGGGGATTTAAAATTTCACTTAATATCGATAGTGCTGTGTGCATTTTCCTGTTAACATTCACTTCATAACTTTCTTTTCTGAGGTTCTAGATCTCTGATATTTTCTTCTGTCAGCTGTGGTTTGACAAATATGGGTTATGCTCAGAACCCAGTTATATTGAATACCTTGATAAAAAGTATTGGTGATTTATTTTGTATTGTACTGCAGTGTGTTCTTTCAGAATAAATATCCAATCCTAGTACATATCAGTTTAATATGTTTAATGTATGTTGTATATATTTTAAATGCTATATATACTTTTATAAGTATTTCTTACTATAAAATGTAAATATTCATCAATTACTTATTGTATAGAAATAATGAATTGCTTTGTGCTGTTGTTCTGTGTTTTAAGTGAGCTTACATTATTGATTAAATTTAATTAGAATATCAATATGCTTCAACATTAAAAGACAAATAGACAACTGCTACATTTTACCTTGGTTTTGGATTTTGGTTTGTAATCCACTGAGGTAAAGTTTAAGAAAGTTTTTGTAAGATTTCCCTAATAGGGTTGAAAATTAACGTATTGGTGGCAGTATTTAAGGCTTTATGGCCAGCAGGCATATTGGTCAAGAACATACTGCATTAATTAAATTCTCTGCTTGGCTCTTAACTACCTTCAAAGGGTACATTGATGGGGGTTTTTCTTGAGTTATGTAACCAAAAAATGTGTATTCTATTTCAGTTGAAAGCAGTTGGGGAGATGTTTTTCTTTATCTCTTGTAACTCCAGGGGGAAAATGACTTCTGATAATGGGCCAGCTGTTAAAACCAGGTGGGGCAGGGTTTCTTATCTCTTTCACCACCTGTCCACCCTCCAGGGGATATCTTCTGGTAAAGGGCCATTAAGGCTCACCAATGACATGACACATTACATCATCCCACTGTGAGATGCTCCACTCAGTGGGGGGGAGCCAACCGTTCCTACCCAGATAAAAACTGAGACATCGGAGCACCAGGTAGTCAGTCTTTCACTGGATGCCAAAGGAGCCTGCTTTTCCACTGGAATTCCCAGAGGAGGATGAGACCTACCTCACCACTACAGGACCCTTCTACGGGATCATCTCTACAGGATCATCTCTACAGAACCACATCTGTTACTTCAGGAGGAGTTGTTTGGACTACTCCCAACACCCTGACCAGGGTATCAGGTTGTACTCTGATTCTGTCAGGATTTCTAGGGTTTGTTTGTTTGCGTTACTATTTTTTTTTTTTTTATATTCCTAGTAACGAACTGCTATTCCTACTCCCAAATCTTTGCCAGCAAGCCCTTAATTGCAAAATTATAATAATTTGGAGGGAAGGAGGTTTACATTCTCTGTTCCAAGAGAAGATCTAGCTTTCCCTGGCAGACAACTGTCTTTCAAAACCAAGGCAGGGTTGTTTTCCTTAACTATCATGACAACTGAATAGTATTCTGACCTTGTAAATTCTCTTAATGTCATGAGAATGTTGCACAATATTCATATGTCTCAAGAAATGATACCACAAAATGAAACGGATGTACCATATAAGTTCATGCAAAATTTCTAGGTGACTTGTATCAGTAAATGAAAAGCTCTCTAAACTTAAGATTCATAGGGAAAAAAGCGCCACTGCTAAAATTAACAGAGGAATCTATTTGAAGTGACAGGTACAGTTGTAGTATTTACAAATGATGGGAATGTAAATGTTTAACTCACAAAATGATGAAGTAAAATCTAACTTGTAATGTTTCTTATGTACATCTAACAAAACAGATTCTCTAGGGATTCATAATTTAAATTTGCTGGGTAAAAGAAAAGAGAGAAGATTTTTTTCTCCTTTTTTCTCTTTTCCAAATGAAATTCATTGATAAAGTATACTTTAAATTGAATTTTAAACAGATGGTTTATATTTAAGTGGCTGTTATTTGTTTTTTCCCTGGAAAATATTTGTTTTATGTTGACCACAAATGTTTAGATCCTGATTATCAACTGATTTAAACAGGCCCACTAAACTGAAATCAACAGAGGCAATATACAACTAAGACAGCTGTGTTAGTGACAGAAAAGACCATGAAAACAGAAGAGTCTTGTGTAAGACAGCTGCTGCATAAGAATGTCAGTGGAGGAGACATA
Organism: Donacobius atricapilla; assembly: GCA_013397315.1. Lineage (NCBI taxonomy): Eukaryota > Metazoa > Chordata > Aves > Passeriformes > Mimidae > Donacobius > Donacobius atricapilla. The sequence continues at coordinate 74,332 of WBMY01011382.1, read as the reverse complement.
ATGGTCCATATATAGTGCTATTAAGATTAAATTATGGAGCGACAGCTTCAGGAGAAGTACAATTGAAAGATCATCTAAAGAAAAGATTTAAGTGATAACTGATCAACATTTGTGAATGATGCAATGTATCAAGAGCTGGCATTCAGGAAAATATGAGTAGAAGGACACTTATGGAAGGTAGAACACTGCACAGTTAGTGAGATAAAGAGCTTCAGGAGACATAAAGTAAAATGGGATTGAGAGAATGGGAATGTCTTTAATTTCTGGGTAGGCTGTTGTTTTCCCCTTTCTATTCATATTCTAATCATCTTGGGTAAAAGATTATGCATTTGCAAAGTGTCCTGCTCAATATCATTTCAGACTTGTCAGTGTGCTATTTTATTTCCACTAATTGTACTATTTATTACAGCTCAGTTGGTTCACAGCTGCCAATATAAAAAATATCCTCCAGTGACTGGCCTGCTGAACAGTGCCCCATGCTTCCTTTATTGCCTATATCAGACATTAATAGAGAAACACTATTACTGAGATGTGTTGACAGCATCGATTAGGATTTTGAATATACTGGAAAGTAAACAGAAACATTAATTTTAATTTTAAACTCCATTAGGAATTTGAGAGTAAAACTAAACTTATGCCTGCAGAATACAAGCGTAAATTTCTTAATGGAGCAGCAGACATTTTCTCTGTGGTTTCTAAGGGAAACTTCCAGAATAGATAGTAAAAAAAAAAAAAAAAAAATTAAAAAAATGAGATTATTTTACCACAAACTGTGGAATTCAAAGACACTTATTTTTGATTGGGAATGCAATATGAGAAAGAAGAGGGGAAAAAAGGGCCATTCTTTAATCAATCATTGTAATGAATCACTGATTGTAACAGGTATTGTTATGTCACATTATGGTGATTTTTTATACACAGAAATAATGTTTATAAGGCAAAATTATCTGTGACCAAAGCCCTGGATCTGTTGAAAACAGTGACAGTTTTGATATTTAATGAAAACAGAACATATTTCTACATCTTAGGGTATTCACCTCTCCTGGCTATATGCCAGCTGTAAAATGTTCAGGTCCAACTCCTTGGCTAATGTAAAACTTAGCATAACAGGGCTGAGATCAATCAAGTCAAAGAAAGCAAAAGCAAATGCAGAAAATGCAATAAAAATAAAGCAGTGGATGTGAACAGATTCTGCTATGCCTAGTGTAGCAGACCTTTTTTATAGCTGAAAATTCAAGGTTTGTAATTTCTGCAGCATCAGGAAGCTCTTTAGTTATAGGTATTGATTATGCTCAGTGTTGATATAATTTTGTTGCTTGTCTCAGGTTTGGATAATGATCTTGAACACTCCAATTTGTGTAACTCATTGGCTAGACATTTCTTTTGTCATCTAATGTGATTTTAGCAATATCCCTGCATCATAAAGTATCTTGTGAGGTTTTTTTCTCTTGGACAGTGTTTTTAAACCACATTAGTTGATTAAGTTTTGAATTTGACAAGGCATGCCAGGTTTGCAACAAGCTGCTTCTGTATTTCTCTTTTTGTCATTTTTGTTATTACTGTCTTTAATTCCTCTGTTCACCTTCTGCTTATTTTTACAAAAAAATAATCCCTCATGATTCCTTCTGTTATACATGGATTACTTTTGAGAAATATGTAGTGCGTTCATCTCCTTCTCTAAAGCAACTCACTTTTTACTCCACAATGTTGTAGAAATTACCTGAAGTAATCTCATAGCTTATTCTAAATACTCACATATATTGCAGTATCTTCATATATGTATTGCAATCCTATATTTAAGCTATGACTCATATTTTTGATACATAACCCATTCTGAATATAGCTAAAAAAACTTTATTAATATAATCAATATCAATTGATTAGACAACAAAAGCCAAAGTGGGTTTCACACATGTAAAGCAGAAGATGAAATGGCAGTGATGACAATAATGAAGTTTACGGCTCAGTAACAGTGAGGTAACAGTGTGAGACACCGAGAGTTTGGCAAGTGTTGAGAGATATTAGATGTTTGGATTCATAAATTATTTTTAAATGAAAATAAGTGACTTAGAGTTATAACATTGTGGCTTAATGTGCGGTGAGCTTAACTTTACTTCCTAGGCACCAATAACTAGATTTGCTTAGGTCTTAGGCTGGAAGCCGTGAACTTTCACCTATTGTTGCTTTTGGATAGAATAGAGTTAATTTTCTTAGTAACTCTCTTGATGCCTAGTTCAGTGCCATGTTTTAAACTTAGTGAGAGAATAATGCTGATAGCACACTGATGTTCTAGCTGTTGCTATGTAGTGTTTATTCTACACCAAGGACTTTTCAGTTTTCCATGTGCTGCCAACTATGTCAGTAGACAAGAAGTACAAACCAGAAGATAAAGAGGTTAGTCATCACTAGAAGCTATAACTTCAGAAGAAAAGAACAGCTAATGACCTGCCTGCATGGACACAGAGAAAGAATCCAATACCCCAGATCAAAAATCACCATTTGACCAAAAGGTGTGTGCAAGGTGCATTCAAGATGTTTAAAAAACATATGCATAGACTAGAAGGGTATAGAACTCCCGGGATTTCTTTGTTCTGGGTTCCTCTTTGGGAGACAGAGTACCTCTCATATGAGAAATGGCTAAGAGAATTGGGATTATTCAACCTAGAAAGAGAAGGCTCTGTGGTGACCCAATTACAGCCTTCCAGTACTTGAAGGGAGCCTACAAGCAAGTTGGAGAGGGACATTTTACAAGGTAATTTAGTACACAGGACAAGGAGGAGTGACTTAAAACTGCAAGACAGCAGATTTAGGTTAGATGTAGGTTAGATATTAGGAAGAAATTTTCTGTTGTGAGGGTGATGAGACACTGGTGGTTGTCCAGGGAAGCTGGGGATGCCTCATTTCTGGAAGTGTTCAAGGCCAGGCTAGATGGGGCTTGGAGCAACCTGGTCTATGAAAGTCCTGGCCTATGGAAGGGGTGTTGGTACTAGATGATATTTGATGTTTTTTCAAACCCAAACTGTTTTGTCAATCTATGATCTTCTGGAAGCGCACATCTGGAGCTGTCCCTATTGCTGTACCACTTATTTATTAATTTTTTTTTTTCCTGGCATCTTATGTCTGGGATTCTGCTGCAGGAAACCTAGGGAAAAAAAAAAAAAAAAAAAAAAGATATTTAAGAGCAGGGAGTGAGATCATGACCACATTATATACCATGATATATATTGAATCCTTTTTCATTTAAAATAATTTTGCATTTGAGTCTGGACTTTCAGATTTTACATCCCTTTTGAAGAGAGAGACAGAAAGACCAAAGACAGAATGTTTGAAAGAGTGGCTGTAATTGGCTTTTTTTTAAATTTTATTTCATTTGTCATACTAGGATTAGAAGGCGTGACTTATGGAGATGGACTGGGGAACATTTAGTTTGTTCAGTTTGGAGAAAAGGAGACGTGAAGACTGATGTTTGCAAATTTGTCATGGGGAAGTGAATAGGGAGGTGCTTATCTCTCTCTGATATCATGCGATAGAAGGTGAGTGAATGGCTCAAAGCTGCATCAGGACAAGTTCAGATAATATATTATGAAAAAAGCTCTTGACTGAGAAGGTGGCCAAACACTAGAACAAGTTCCTTAGAAAAGTGGTGATGCCCTTAGGGCTGTCAGTGTTAAAGAAGTGTTTGTAAAATATTTTCTGATCTTCATAGATCCCTTCCAACTCAGATTATTCTATGATTCTATGATAACTGTAGGGAAATCAAGCTTAATCCTGGAAATTATCTCATGAAACTGGGTACTATGCAAGTACTTTCCCCTGCCCCATCTTGAAGTAGGTGTTTATTTTGAAGTATCCCCTGACATTTAATGAAGCTGTAGTGTAGGATACTGTGCCTCAACTGATGTCAGTGAATGCAAGTGCTGGTTCTGACTGGAGTAAAGTTAGTATGCTTTACGGTGACCAGTATGGGGCTGTGTTTTAAATCTGTGCTGAACACAGGGTGGATAACACAGAGATATTTCTGTAATTTCTCAGCAAGGCTTACACAGAGCCAAGGCCTTTTCTGCTTTCCATACTGCCATGCTGGCAAGGAAGTTGGAGGTACATGAGAAGCTGGGAGGAAACACGGCCAAGACAGCTGACCCCAAGTGACTAAAGGAGTATTCCGTACCATATGACATCATGCTTGGTATATACACTGAGGGGGAAGAAAGGAAATGTGGGGATATTTGGAGTGATGACATTTTTTTGCTCAAGTTACTATTATATGTGATGGAGCTCAGCTCTACTTAGGATGGCTGAACACCTGCCTGTCTCCCTGATTTTTTCAGCCTTCTCTTCTGTTCCACAATTTCATGTTTTGGGTTCTTTCTCACGCTCTGGTCTGTAAACACCGTCCAATGTTATTGTAGTTTCAAGATAGTTTACATTCTTTTTATTAGAGATACGGACAGCTGATAGACAGTTGTCTTGACCAACGGGATGGGGAGAGGTGTCAACCTTCTCCCTCGATCCCTGGCCTTTTTAGAGATACGATATATTGGAGTCAGACTTTCAAATAAAGTAGAGTTTTAGTTCATGCCTTCTGATCAAAGTGTGAGTGTGTGTTTGTATGTGTGTGACGTACTATGTCACCTACCCGCCCACAGGAAACAGCAAATTAATTCCTTTTTTTGCCTTGCATATGTGCACAGCTCTTCCTTTCTCTATCAAATTTCCTTTATCGCAATCCACAAGTTTTCCAGCTATTACCCTTCCACTCCTCTCCCCAGTCCCCCTGGTGAGGGAGTGAGTGATCAGCAATGGGGGGTTGGCTGCTGACTGGTATTCAACCATGACAGCCCTTCACTCAGATAAAACATCATGACTTACTCATTAGGAATCTGATCTTTCAGAAAACTTTTGATGTCTTAGCAAATGAAAAGCCGAATTTAAAAATTCCAGTTACTTCTTTGGACCTTAGAGCTCTATGGTGTACACATGCTGTCAGTGAACCTAATGGTTATGACAAAGTTTATGACACTTTCTTAAAAAAAATGTTTAGTCTCAGTGCTACAACATACCCAAGATGTAGTGCAAAGCATATTTTTTGCAGCACAAGAAAGCCCTAATGGGCTAATGACTACCTATTACATAAGAACAAAATGATTGTTCCCTTTTAATAGCTAAGAGTATGGAAACTATTGAGGTAGTATGGAAGGGCTGAATTAATATTATGGCACTTCAGGTACCTTCGGATACCACTTTGCACTCATAGAAACAATGTAGTGATTCACAGTTATTTTCAGAGAATGATTATAAATGTGGAACAGCTTTTTCCAGTACAGGATTATGCTCATTGTCTTATTTTTGTTATAAAAGCCCCATCTGGGTACCTTTCTGGTACCGTAGTAGGAATACAATTATTAAAAATAATTAGTGTAACAAACTATGAACCTTTAACTCTTAATGCTCAAAGTATTTAAAAATTTAAGTTCATGAAAATTTCTGAATTCACTTTAAAGTAAATATGCAATTTTCATTCTATAATTATTCCGTTAATAAATATAGTAAGCTGAATTATGAGGATTTAAAATATTAAAGATTGAGAAAAACACAATTCCATCTCACACTCCTTTATGTCTCTTTTGTTATCACACTTCATCACTAGAAATTTGTATTAACTTCCAAGGGATTATTCAGTTTTAAGAAAAAATATGTTCCAGTTACAGCAAAATATTAAAATCCATAATTATTTGTAATAATACATGTGTAATTCATAAAAAAAAAAAAAAAAACTTTTTTGGGAAAAAAAAGATTGTATTTTTCCAGAAGTTATGAAAGTTAAGTTTTTCTCCTGCAAATAGGTCAGATGTTTACTTGTCAGTTATGAGATGTGGAATAGCTACTGGAGTGATAAGCTTTAGAAATTAAAAACAGTAGTTTGAAAAGCATTCTGTGTGCTATAATACTTGTCTTCATTAGTTAATTTCCAGTTAAGAGAAGAAAAATATCTAAAAATATTTTATTCAGATTAACACAAGTAGGATATCAGCTAGTCTATCCACATTTGGACATTAAAGAAAGGCTCTTCACTGAGACAGATGGTGGTGAGTCAGTGGAACAGGCTTCCCAGGAATGTGGTTATGGCAATGAGCCTTTCAGAGTTCAAGGAGTTTCTGGACAACCGTCATAGTCATATGGTTTCATTTTAGGTGTTCTGCAAGGAACAGGCACTTAACTTGACAATCCTATGGATCTCGACCAGTCTGAGATATTCTGTGGTTCTAGGATTATATTATTTCCAAAATAAAGAAAACATGTAGAGTGTTTTCCTTTCTGTTTAAGAAAAATCAGTAAGAATGGTCTTTTCCTCTGTTGCCTTTTAATATTTAAATACCATTAGTCTTTCCCCTAAACTAACAGTAGCTCTTTGTTAAATTCCATCTGCTAAAATTACCTTGCTTGTGCAGTCATCAGGATGAAAAATGATCTATACATATATAAGTCTATATTCTATGTTTTTAGCAAATTTGGTGCCAGGGTTTTCTTAAGATTTCAGGCTAGTTTGAGGGGGTGTATGTTTGGGTGGTGTGGTTTTTTGCTTGTTTTTTTTTCTTTTTGGTACGCAGATGATATAGGGGTTTTTTACAGTTTAAATCTCAAGGGGAAAATACTTTCAGTATCTGAGTATTTTCTAGTACATGATCATGGCCAACAACTAGCACTTTACCTGTGTGGATAAAGGGTATTTATTAAAGGTACTTTATGCTAGTCTATTAGCTCTGTAAAGGGAAAAAGAAAGAAAAATAATTTCTTTACATGAGTAATTAAATGTATCACAATAATAAAAGAGATATAATGGATAGGAAAATGAATTAGAGCAATCCCTCCTGGAATTCATTTTTTTTCTAAAATGGCAGTAGAAAGGAAGAGTTTCCATTTCAGAGTATATTTAGAAAAACCAAGCATTTTCCAGCAAACTTTATCTTATAGGTCACATACTGCCACAGTTGATTTAAAAGTAGGTGAAGATTAAACTATTTTTACTTATAAAAGAGCTTGCATATTTCTTATGGCTTAATTCCCATTTCATGAAAACTGAATTTGTCAGAAGGAAAGTCAAACCCATTACTGTGTTAGTCTATCTGATGTGTTGGCAGGTGCTCATGGGAATCATTTGTTAAAACATCAGCAAAGTAGGTTAGAGTAATTTCCCACTTCATTTTGGAGCTCTTGTACCTTCTCTCTCATAATAATTATAATTGTTTTGGTTTTTTTTTTTCCTAAGTTCATGAAGCTAGACTAAACCACTAGACATAGACAAGAATCATCCTCTTGATATTGGATAGTAGTTGGGAGCTGATATAGTCTGTAAGATCCTTGACTGGGATGATTTCTATTCCTCTGTCAGAAAAACAGTCAAGAGAACAGTGTTGAGGAAGGGTTATAAAATTAAAGTAACAGATGAGGGGAAAAAGTTTTGAATTAGGTTTTTGGCTGGCTATCAAAAAGGAATGGTTGCATTTCATGAAGGTAAGTGGAAACAATATTTCAGATGATCAAGATGAGAAATTATTCAGAAGGTTACTCATGAACCATAGAAAAGATGCCATTGGGCCATTATGCAAAAGAATCCGTCTAACTTTGAACGAGTTGGATGATAGAGACTAAGGAGGAGCCTAAACATGAACTAATACCCTATTAAAGACTTGTGATAATGCTGTGCAAAAGGACCATTTTAAAAAGCTGTAGAATTTTAGGACAAACTCTGACTAAAGAAAAAACCCACAACTTAAAAAGTTACTGAAACAAAGAAAGTTATAATAAAACTGATTTTAAAATCAGACACTGTGTATTTGAAGAAATATCCTATCTGAATTCTTTACTTACTATTGTATTAATTTCTTCATTGTTTCTGTAGACACTCTTTTTAGTCCTGTGATTTTGGTATTTTTGTGGGATTTTTTTTTGTTGTTGTTTGTTGAGGTTTTTTTGGCTTTTTCAGTATGGATTGTTTTAAAGTGATTTAGGAGGCAAATGTCACCAAAGTGAAGTCTTTGTTACACTCTTATTTTAACTCTACATATGATGTCCATACATATTATAACACCAGGATAGAACACTGGAAAATTATTTCAGTGGCAAGTGTGATCTTGCCCATATCAAAGAGATTTGTTGGAGGTTTATGTCAAACTACTCTTACAAACAAAAGAAAGACTGGGAAAAATTACAGTCTTACTGTCACAGTGTATTTTTCACTAAAAATTAAAAAAAAAAATAAAGAATGTGAGTCAAAAGTCATGGAAAATTAACAAGAAGAAGAATAATTGAGTGAATGAGTGTGCATAACAAGACATTTTGAAATATGTTTATTGTACAGAGTGCATTCTGTCTCTAGCATTCAAGGGATTAAACTGCACATGCCTTGGACCTAAAATCAAACAGTACAGAGACTTTACATGGCATGACAATTGTAATATTATATTCTTTGTCAGAATTTCCATGAAAGCAGTAGGGTTTTCTGTATGTTTTTGTGATGAAGTTAAGTATGTACTATTTACTTTTGTAAAGAGATAATTAAAAACATATTTAAACTGTGCATTCTATCAGTTGATGCAGACTTGATAGTCATTCAAAATGTGATTTAACTGGATTGAAAATAATTAAATAATTTAAGTTTGGTTCATTTGATACAGGTGGGAAGAGATTACACAGTCTCATCTGGCTGTCAGAACAGGTTTACAGGTAAAGAATGGAGATGAGAAACAGACTGACAATCAAATTTGGTTTTCCTGGAGACATTTCAGCTGTGGTATGAGCAGAAGTCCTAGCTTCAGCTGGGATTGCGTTAATTCTCTTCCTGTAATTTGTACAAGAACTGCTGTGTTTTATATTTAGGATGAGAATGATGTTGATAACACAGTGATGTTTCAGCTGTTGCTGAGCAGGACTTGCACAAAGTCAAAGACTGTTCAGCTTTTCACACCACACCACCACTGAGGAAGCTGGGGATACACAAGAAGTTGGGAGGAGAGACTGGCAAAGCAGCAGACCCAAACTGGCCAAAAGGATGTTCCAAATCCTATGATATCATGTTCAGTGTATAAACTAGGGTAAAAGCTGACCGTGGACCTGCTGAGCCCCTGCTTGGAAATGGGCTGGGCATCAGTTGGTGAGTAGTAGGCAATTGCATTGTACATCATTTGTTTTGTATATTCTACTTATCATAATTGTTCTTTCCCTTCATTTTCTTCCTGCAAAGCCATCTTTATCTCAAACTGTGAGTTTTACTTTTTGTTCCTTCTAATTTTTGCCCCATCCCACAGCAGGATGGAAGAATGAGGGAGTGGCTGTGTGGTGTTTAGCTGCCTGCTGGATTAAACCGGGACACAAGAGAATGGAAATGTCAGGGATTGTAAAGTCTCACTTTTAATTTTCATATTTTGTATCACCACTGAGAAAAACCTGGAAACATCCTCTTGGCACCCTCCCTTCAAATACTGATAGACAGTAATGAGGTCCTATTTCAGTTTTTTCTTCTCAAGATTGAACTGGCCCAAAACTCTCAACCCTTTTTCATAAGAGATTTGCTCCAGTCCCCTTACCATCTTGCCTTCCAACAGATCTGCTCTAGGAGCATCAAGTCTCTTGTATGGAGGACCCTTCCTAGAGCAGAGATATAATTTTACCTCCATACTGCAAGAAATGATTTCCTAAAATATTATTAATATATTTTTTAAAATCAGATGTAAATTATTGCAAAAGCCTGTCCGGAGCTCTGAGCGCCCTGCCACAATTAATCATACAACAAATGTAATTAATTCCTCAGCATATTAAAACTAGTTTCACATGAATGAGGTTAGTAAATCAATCAGATGCGAACAGTCTCTATTGATTAGGAACCAAACCAGTATTTTTCCAGGGAGACCCTGTCACATAGATCTGTATTTTAAATATGCTTGGGAAATCATTTAATTTGGTCTGTGACAAGGAACCTGTCCCTCATACTATCCCCCTTTCTTCCCTTTTAACGTGCATAATTTGTCATTATCTTAATGTACTCCATGCTACACAGTATATTTGATTTTGTCACAAAATTAAGGTAAACGATAGTTTTATACATTTTAGAAGAATAACATCATGATTTTTAGTACTGCATTTGACATACAGAAAAAGACTCTCTAAGTGAATTCCAAAAATGTATGCTTTTCATAAAAAACCCCCAAACTAACGAACATCAACAATCTGAAACTAACTTTTTTTTCACATAAATGTGGTCTTTGCGAATTTGAAAAGTCCTCTCTTGTGATCTTTGTTAATGTTGTTTATTATTGTCAACACAAAAAGATTTCTTCCAATGTCTGAAACTATGCAGAAAAGGGAAATAAAAATATCACTTTAATAAATTTCTTCTCTCATTTCTTCGGGGGGAAATAGCCATAATCTCTCTTCTGGTCATACCCATATATCCCACTCCTCAAGTCAGGATCCTTCAGAAAGTCCACTCAGGTTTAAAAAGGGCACAATGCAAGTGGTACACAGAATACTATACCATGTTAGTGTGACAGAAGGAGCACAACCCAACAGTTGTTTTCATATTTAAAACTTTTCTTTGTTTAAAAAGAAGTTTATATTTTCATATTCTACAGACATGACCAGTTTATGCAAAGAAGTCCTTTGGAAGTCAGCATATGAGGATCTTAATTACTTTGGTGTCTATGAAAAAGTTCAGTAATACCATTTATGTATTGAAAATTTTGCAAGGTTCCCGCATATGACACCAATATAAGACTGTTTACCTATCAGCCTAAACCGTCATGTATAGGTAAAATTAAAGGGAGATTCTGTACAGCTGAGAGGGAACGTGTGTTAAATCACAGATTGGTCCAGTTTGGAAGGTACCTGAAAGTCCATCAAGTTCCAATCCTCCTGCCATGGGACAGAAGTCCTAATCCTTCTCTTATATGCACTGCTATAGGTCATAATAGAGGAAATTAAATTAGCCTGATTTGAAACAATGCAAACTAATAATCTGGTATCTTTTTTTCTCTGTAGGGTTCTCTCCTGACCTGCTCTATAGCCCTGAGCAGGAATCACACCTCTCAAACAGTAGTCTCGCCTCTCTTAAACTAATTTATGCTGTTTATCCACCATGAGTTTCCACAGGCGAAACATCTTAATTATATTTGGTATCAAGCAGAGTTTAAGGTTCCTGGTCTTGTTTTGTTTCTATTGTTGATCTGAGACTCTTCCTCACAAAAGAATAAAAGAGCGCATAATAACAAGGAATATATAATCCTTACCAGGAAATAGAATTTCTAGTAATTTTTAATTCCTTTTCTCAATCTTTTGTCAGGAAAATCTGTACCATACTGGGGTTTTCTACACACACACACACACACATGCTCCCTTACTGGCATATGTAGTAGTTTTATGTTTACTTTTGATTTTGTTCACTAAATTTAGTATAGTGATCTAAGTGGGGTTTTTTGCTGTGAGATAGGATTACGGAAAAAAAGGCAGAACAGGCCTAATTTAAAGGTTACAAAGATAGTTTTATTAACACACACTAAAAGGATAAAAATGAAAACAAAATCAAAACCAAAAACCTTTAAAACATTGTTCTTTCCCTTACAAACTGTTCACTTTCCCACACATAGTGTTAAGAGTCAAAACTTAGAATTCTAGGTTAGAACTACTTATAAAATAATCTTTTTTTTTGGTCCTTTTAGAGAGAGAAGTTTCTTCTAATTTGTTCTGGTAACATTCCACAAGAATAAAATAGTCTGCTTGTTGTTTTTTAACTCTTACAAAAGAAGCCCACCCAGGAACTTCTGCAGTTGTGGACTTCCTATATCGCAAAGCCTTTCCTGTGACCACATATGGGCTGTAGACTCATTGGGTTGTTATTTTGAAAATGAACAGTTCAAACGTAAAGGATTCTTCATCTCAGGGAACAGAGATGTCTTCTCACTTCTCCACTGGGCCCGTCTACCCAGGGGTGGTGGGGCCTGGATGGGTCCCCCTGCTGCCCACGATGTCACCTGGTGACCCACTGGAAAGAAGAAAGAGCAAGTCGCCCGGGACTCTTTGATTTTAAGCCTGGGTGTCTCTCCAGAGGCATAACTAATTCTTTAACTGGTCAACCAAGCTGCCAACATCTGCTATAACTTCCTGAGGAAAAAAAAAACCTCACTCCTGTGCTAAACCACCACAGCATATTTGGATAATTTCAATAAGCAATAAGAATATAAGGCCAATTTATTTTATTTTTTCTAACTGAGATATCCTTGAAAACTTTACTGTGCAAGTCTAAGACATATACCTCAGCAGCAGAACTTATTGATATTGATATTTATGCTTTTAAATTATATTAATCTTATTCTTTTGCCATCTGTGTGGATTTTCAACCTTCATTTCCAGGTACTGTTTTATTTTAAAAAATTGTCAGGTGTGTAAGGGACAATTGTTACACTGACTGAGAATTTTTTTTTTTTCTGAAAATTCACATAGCTTAAAGAATATCATTGAGAACACCTTGGGGAAACTATTTCTACATCATACCATGTAAACATTCCTTATTCCTGAGTGGGTGAGCAGGTTACTGTTAAAGGGAGACGAATTTCTACTCATAGATTTAATTAGTTGAGGGATTTTTTAATAATTTCTTGCTCCTGAAACTATTTCTGTATTTTTCCATGTTTTGAAGGTGACTCCTTTTAACCTTGTTCTGCTGCCAGAGGTTCCCTAAAAAAACTGGCTAGTTTACTATATGAAAGCTTCCTGAGAGATTTCAGATCAGGAAAGGCTTATTCTTTGAAGAGCTAGAAATCATTTTAAAAAATGCCCTGTTTGAAGTACTTCAGAATTTAGTAGGATTTGCCATTGTCATAGAGACCTCTCAAAAGAACTGATGTGGGGGCTTTACCTTCATATTTTAAAATAAGTAGCTACTAAGAGAAAAGTTACTTGAAATCTGTTTGCTTGGTTTGTATTCTGATCACCTCAGAGTGTTGGGAAGTTAAGATTATCTATCTAAACTCACATTACAAATTACAGTGCCAAAAAGTTCTTATTAATTAAACATTAAAGGTTGTGTTTGGTTTCTTGGTTTTGGGGTTTTTCTCACTGAATACAAAGTGTGGGTTTTTATTAAAAAATACATAATGGTTATAGATTTGAATCAATTCTCTCTCAAATTATCATCTTAGCTTTGTAAAAATGACTGTGTTCCATTTCCACTGTCTTTTTACTTGCTAATATACTCCAAGCATTCGCCTACATGAGTCATATTAATATCTACACTTCTGTATCTTATGTGTATATATAAAGGAATTTATATTCTATATTGTTATCCCTTCTTCAGAAACTGTTACAAGAATCTCATTATTTAACTATTTGAACTCTTATTTTACTTTCATTGACCTTTATGTAATCTCCTGTGTAAGTTGAGGTTTTCTGAATACATTTTTGTCCTGTAAAAGTATTTTTCCAGTATTTTTGGTACCTATGTTATTTTTAAAGGACAATTTTGTTTGTTTGTTGTTTTTCAGCCCCAGGTCACTCAGCATTCTAAATTCAAGAGTGGTTACAGACTAACTGTTCCCAGGAAGGGTCCTTAGTGAAGGAATATTTGCTCTTACAAGATAACATGCACTGTCCAATTATGGTTTTAGAAGACAATCTTTAGCCTAATAAGTCAGAAGAAAATTCTCCTCGGAAAAGCTTTTGAGATTTTGCTTTTATTTTTTTTTTTTATAAAATTAAGGACTCTTGAACTTATTTTTCATTTTAAAGCAAACAGAAGGCAAACAGATTATTCCTGTTTTAAGAGGGTGACTACTTTCAGTATAAGTCTCACAACCCAACATCTCTTGCAGGTTATTCCCTCATTTTTGGCTACCAGCATTTTTATCTACCATGAAAATTACAGGTTTCTATGAAATTCTGTATTTTTCATGGAAGGAAAATTTAGCTATCCTAGGTTCTATAACAGATTCTTGTTTTGGATTGATCTGGGTCACTCTGCAAGTTTTCAGTGTATGATCTACACAAAAGTTTCACAAGGTAAATAAATAAATATCAGTTGCATTTCTGCAGATAAGAAATTAAGAAAGAATGTAATGGATTTCATATTCAACATGTCACTGGAGAGTAACAGGTAATCCCATGAAAGCTGTACCCTAGTTTCTAGAGTAACTGTGAGCATTGTGAGCTCTTGCTTGGCAGAGCCTGAACTGATGCAAGAAATATTTCATGTTTAAATATAAACTCAATTTTTTTTATTTTTGTTGCTTTGTTTTTTCCAAAATTATGTGCCAAGATTTTATTTGATCTGTGCTAGGTTGGAAGCATGTGGGTAAACAAAAAGCCAGACTAATTTTAGAAAAATATTAATTTTGGTCTGTCTAAGCACACTTCTCCAAGCAAGCCTTTCCTCCAGCTGATGCTCCTGCTATGAGAATCAAAAACTCCAAACCAAGTTCAGAAATAAGTCTCCACGCCTTGGCTGATAGTGTGCTTGACAGAGGTTGGTCTATTTGCAACTATTTGATGGGGTTTTTAATTAACAATTCCAAAATCTACAATCACCTGAGCTCTGGTGAAGTGACTCAAAAAACGATGATCAAATATAACAGTCCTCTTTCTAATATGTTTGGCCTTTAACATCTTTCAGAAATGGCCATGTCTTCAGCTGTCTTGCTGATCAAATCCATTTTCCATATTTAAAATAAATTACATTTGCACATGATTTTTGTTTCTCTTCTGTTTCAGTAATTCACACATTTATTTATACCATTAAATTTTCTTGAGCTCTTATGTAATAAGAAATATTCACAGAAAAATCATAATTGCTGTTGTACTACTTAAATAATGCACATCTTTAGAGTTAACAACCTATGCAATTACATGATTTATTTTTTTTTTAACAACTAGAAAATAAACTACTATTCCATGTTTTTAAACCACAAAAAAACATTTGGATAAAATCTCTCTCTGGATCTCACCATCTGCACTTTTGTTTAGGCAAGAAAAATATGATCATATGTAAGAAAGCTTTTCAAAGTAAGAAAAAAAAATTAAAGCCAAATTGAATAAATGAACAAATTAATAAAATATTCAGACATAAAAATTAATATATTAATATTTTCTTAGAAATATTTTCTTGTGAAGTTGACTTTATAACAATCATTATCACTATGATGGTACCTTTATATTAGACAGCATGACTTTGCTAAAAATATTTTTATGAAATAAGGGCACAAATGTTCATAGTCATAGACTGACTTCAGAGTAGTTTTTAACTGACAAAAAACTTTTCCTGAAGCTTTCCTTTTCTGTGTGAAACCTAATATTTTTCCATTAAGGAAAAGACAGGTCTCATTTTAGGTGAAATTTTGAATTTTGTATTGAGGGGATGCATGAAATGTAACATTTCTGGGTCATGCCTTTTTAAGTATGAACTGAATGGGGATGGATTCTTCCATTCAATAACTTGGAATTGCAGTACTAACTTTATGGATTTAGTGTGTTGGAATATTTTGGAAACTACAATACAAAGACTGCAAAGTCTTTCAAATGTGTTCTCTATATTCTGCTTTGATTTCTCAAAACCATGGATGAAACAGGTCAGATTAAAACCATTCATAATGTGGTATGTTACATATTCAAGCAAAAGCTTTGAATAGTCTTTTGCTAAGTCCACTTATTCAAATTGTCAAATGTTTTCTGAGAAGAGTCATCTAATCTTTCTTTCTATAACCTTAAAGCAAAAAATTGTATCCAGGCATATTTCTGCAACTGAAGACTTAAATTCAAACAGGAATTTCCAAAAACAGTGTTTTGGAAGGCTTCTTTTTTTCCAGCAATACACAGCAGTTTTCTCTAGAAACAGATTTTTTTTTTTTTTAAGTCAGAAAGAATTAAAAAATACCTTAATTACATTCCAGAATTTAAATGATGTGTAGTCAAAAAAGATTTCAGTGTTCTGCAAAATATTTCTTTCCATGAGGTATATGTCCTTATGACAATAAATACAATGAGATAATGTTTAGCTTTGTAGTGGTTTCACATTCACCAATTTCTGTTTTCCAAATTTAGTGTAGTGGTCCAAGTGTCTCCTAAAATTATTACTCTTTTTCTTGCTATGAATGAGTAGAAAAGCAAAGCAGGCTCTAACTTAAAAGGTATAAAGATACATTTATTAACTAGCACCAAAAGAAGAGAATGAGAATCAAAATGAAACCTTCAAAACACTTCTCCCCCCACAACTGTTCACGCTCCCACTGATAACATAAAGGGACAAAATCTGTGATTTTCAGTCAGTTTCACCACTTTAAAATAGTCTTTCATCAGTTCCTAGGGAGAGGAACCTCTCTTAGATCTCCCATGGAGACATCACTTCAAGAAACAGTTCTTTGGTGGCTCCTATGTCATGAATCTGCAGCCGCCCAGGGAATTCTGCAAACCGTGAAGTCCCTCCCATTGGCAGCTTTTCCCACAACTGCACATGGGTCATATAATGCTTTTTAGGGTACAGTTTAAGGATAATCTAGTAAAAATGAAGGTCCTCTTTATCTATCTCCAAAATTATCTTTGTCTCAAGAAACAGAGGTCTTCTTTTTTCCCTGGGAGCAGAGGGTTTCATCGTTCTTTATCTTCCTCTGTCCAAAATTCTCCATTAGATCACAGCTTTATCAGTCCATGACTATGACTAGGACTTTGCATCCCCCTAAAAAGCACCCCATAAGTTACAGGGATATTTTAGTCCATTCTCCACGGCCTCACAAGAGAAGTCCAGCCCAAACTAGGCAACTCCTCAATCCTTTCATCCAATCAGGACTTTTACTCTGTCTTCACTGACTTCTGTCGCATGCTGTGTCTTTCCACATTTCAACCACTCTGTCTTTTACTGTCACTTGGAGTAGGGTTAGTGCTTTGTAAGTTTCATCTGTGTAAGGAAAGATTTAGCACCGTGCCTGGGCCTACAGAAGATCATGTTATCTCTGCTGGTGGCGGCTGCTCTGGCTGCATGGCTGTTGGATTTCAAAGCCATGCCAATGGGGCTCAGGAATGGCAGCCAGGATCTCAATAGCCAGGCTGGTGGATGCCTCCCTCCACCCCTCAGTCTCATCAGGGTGGGCTTGGCAGACACCTCCCTCAGCCAGGCTGGTGGCAGGGCAGCCCTTAGAGTTGGCTGGATGTTATTAGCTGTGGCTTCCCCAGCCCCACCAGCAGCTGCTGGGCCCGTCGCCCCGGCCAGGCCAGGCTGGCTCTGCCAGCATGGTGGCGCGGCGGGGCCTGGCCGGCCCAGCCCGCTCCACGGAGCAGCTGCTGGGGCCCAGTCGTTACCTGCTCCTCAGGCCAGAAGGAAAAGGGCAGGCCTCCGGCTCAACTCAACTCTTATGTGTATTCGCAAAGGCACATCCAGCTTCCTCAGTGGTTATACAGTGTCAGTATCTAAAAATGGGCCTTTAATAGGTCCCTGTCCTTTCCAAAGGAAATTCCAAGGTCCTTACAGGGAACTGTTTCCTTTTTTAACTAAAAACCAAGCTGAAATTTGCTTTTACAATTGCTTCAAAGTTTATATTTTGTTTTATTAGCAAATATGCTTCCAGGTAGTACTGTGACAAACTTTGGACATAAGTACACCCACAATCAATATAAATTCAATTAACAAGTGATAACTTTTCTGAATTTGTTAATAGTTATAACTATTGGCTTAGGAATAAAAGATATCATCCTTCTAGCAGGAAAGAAGAAAACATTTGAATTATCCAAAATGAAGTAATATTTACTGAGAAGATATCATCACACAAGTGAGGTAGTATTTCTCATGAGGTCTTTAAGACCATGAGCCTCAACCAGCTAATCTACACTATCTGTAAAAAAAGCAACAATAAACTGCAATACTTGTTACTGCTTTCCTCCATTGGTTCTAATAAAACATAAATGAATTCTTTCTGTTTGTAGCAGTATTTGTAAAACTGTCCTAGGGATTTAAGAAACACAAACAGATTAACATTACAGTCTATTAACAGAATGTTAATATACTGTATATATACTGTATATATACTATATACAGTATATATAAATACATGTAGAGATATAGCAATATTTACACACAAATTACTTTATTTTCTCTCCTCTTGGCACTATACATGAGTACAAATCTTTTGCTTGTGGTAGGTAAGCCTTGTCTAACAGCCAAATTCCCACCAAGCTGCTTTTCATTCCTCTGTTCTGTGAGGCTGGGGAGAAAAGAGAAGAGCAAGAACAAGAAACCATCTGTGTTGAGGTAAAGAGATGGAATAAAGATAAAAGACAAGTAGCAGTCACTGTCATGGACAGAACAAATTCCAATTTGGGGAATTAGCTTCATTTATTGTTAATTAATATAAATGTTCAATTATCAATTCACATATTTGAAATCAAAGAAAAAGAAAAAAGAAACAAACATTTCTCAGCTATGGACAGCACCTTTTCTTCCCTTTTCCCAGGCTCCACATCACCCCAGGTGCCTCTTCTCCTTTTATATCACTTCAAGTAACACTTGGTCCCTCCGTCAGACAACCAGTGGCACAAGATGTGCTGTGCTTAGGAGGCTGGTTTCCCTCTGCATGTCTGTCCTCTCTCTTCTGCTGCTCAAGAGCTCTCCACCACTGATTTGTTCTTCTTTTTTCCTCTTTCCTTACCTTGCTGTTCCCTCTGTCGCTTCACACTCCTTTTTACTTCCCACCCCCCACTATTTCCCTGTGTCCTTCTTAGACACGCAATCCCCGCAATGCTCCTGTCCCAGCTGTGGGCTCTGCCACATCCTGCGGCTGCTGGTTGGATCCGGCTGGAACCAGCTGTGTCCGGCTGGGGCTGCCCTGGGCCTTGGGCTCAGCTGCACCCTGCAGTGAGCAGTTGGATCCGGTTGGAACCGGTTGTGTCCAGCTGGGGCTGACCGGCCGTAGCCCAGCCATGCGCTGCAGTGGGCGGTTGGATCTGGTTGGAACCGGCTGTGTCCGGCTGGGGCTGACCGGCTGTAGCTCAGCCATGCTCTGCAGTGGGCGGTTGGATCCGGTTGGAACTGGCTGTGTCTGGCTGGGGCTGCTCCAGCCTCCCCTCACAGCCACTGCCGGCCCTGGGACACCCGCATCCCATACAGCTCCAGAGGAAAGAACTGTCATTACATTTGCACTCAGCTGTCCAGCACGTATCATGGATATTTCCCATCCTGGCAACTGCCATGACAGAATCTCACAGCCATCTGTGAAAAACATCTGCGTGCGCACTCGTGCTCCTTTTGCTGCCCTTGATCTGAGGGACTCTACCACGGGATCACATTGCATTACATTGGAATTAGACTAAACAAAAAACACATAGTATTCCTGACTCTTAATCTTTCCAAACTTCATAGCCCAAAGACTTTTGTCCTGCTTCTGATAAACCTGTGGGTGACCAGAAGTTGAAATAACTTAAAAGTTATAAAAATCACTGTAAATGTGTATGTTTTTTCGTTATATTCGCTAGTTCTGCATTTGTTTGCCTTCCACCTGTTCTGGTTTAATAATTATATTTTGTTTGAAGACTAGACTAAATCAATTATTTCCTGTACTAAATGACAAAACAAAGGCTTTGTGTAATTGATCACAATTTAGGTGATAAGACTTTTTTTTTTTTTAAGGACTGTGCTCTAGAGCAAGACATATGAGGAAGAGGAAGTTAATACATGTTTAACTCATCTTTCACTCAACTGCCAGCCTTTTACAGATTATGAATGAAAACCAAGAATGCTGAAATTGCAAGTAAGAAATACAGGTTCAGCAGCTAGAGTCATCAAACAGAAGGAAGCTTGATAGGGATGCCTTTGAAGGCAAGCCAGTATGAAGTACCATGTAGGGTTTTCACAGTTCCCTGTGTGATTACAATCACACCTTTAATGATTTCTATCCCTTATTGATGTGCCATGCTCACTGATTTATGCATTAAGTCTAGAAACAGCGTAATAAATAAATGTTTCCCATGTGTTATTTTTTCACTTCTTACTTGGTATTGGGACCAGGAATACAAATAGCATTGTGTGTATTTCCCTGATGAGTGTATTCTGACCACAATTCCTGTCCCCGCTGACTATTTATAACCATCAATTCCTCCAACTACAGGAGAATAAAGCCTCTTGAGAGAAGCCAACATGTTTTGCTTAAGATCTTTTTTAGTATAAAGAAAGTCATAAATCCTACCATTTCCTCTTTTCTAGAACAGTGGCTTTTAAGTGCTGCCACAGTGCCATGGGAGTCATATTCAGAATTCCTTTGAATTGCAGTTTCATGTCTTAACACATACCTCACACACAGCTCTTCTTTGTTAGGATGGGGAGTTGTAACAATGTGCAGATCAAATGAAAGCATTTTTTTTATGGATGAAAAGTCTTTGGGTCAAACTAAGATGTGATTTTGGCAAAGAGAAACTTGGGCATCCTTAGCAGAAGTTCAGCTGCTTAGAGGAACCATCATTTAGCTCAGAAACACTTACTGTTTCTACATTCATAGCTAGTCAATGAAATTACATGGCTATAAGCATTGAAGAAACACCCCAAAAGATAAATAAACTGGAAAAGAACTATTCAAAAGGCACCATCAGTAACGAAGTTCAGTCATGCGTTCTACTGCACACAACAGTAAGCCCAAGAATGTTCACATCACACTGATCTTTATTGTCTTTGAACTAAATTTTCTACTATTCAATCAGATGAAAGGGTTTTTCCCATCTATGTTTTCTTTCCTTTTTTTTTTTTTTTTTGGCAATGACACCTACAAAACTCAGTTGTGAGCAATCAAAAAATGTAAGAATTTCTAAAGGAATGGGTCCTTAATTTGATTGATTTTAGTAAAACTTGCATGATCAACTCTGTAGGAAAAGTCTTGAAAGCATCAGTGAGAAAAAGCAATTTTACATTCATTCTGATTAGTAGTAAAAATAAAGAAAGGAAAAATACATTAAAATACAGTGAATATGAGAGTGATTTCACACTTATAAAGTAAAAATTTGACTTCAGGGTATTAAAAAAAAAGTTTTCTGTTTCATATTATGCCTGGTGAGTGTCTCAGTCCCTGGTATTTGTAATATTAAGAATAGATAAGATAATCAAATCAAACTATCCTCTGTCAGGTGATTAAAACACAACTTTGCCTATGGTATCAATGCTAATTCTAACTACATTGTGTTCTTTATTTTTTATTACAATTAAGGAAAAAGAAAGGGAGGGTTATTATGACTCTTCTGTGTTAGATTTATTTGGTTTGCTTAATTGCTCAGATCTGTGTTATTATCTCAGCTTTTCTGAAATGACTTTTGAAAGCTTTTCCTTAAATATTTTTTTTTCTGCATCTGTTTAGGGAGCTATAGAAAGAGAAAGTGAACAATGTGTTGGATATAAACATGATTTCCAAGCTGAGATAAAAAACAAGTTTGAAAAAATTGTTTTCTGAAGAGACAGTCAACAAGTTAAGCCATTTCCATGTTTTTATTTTCCTAATTTCTATTTTTAAAAATATTTTAAGCATTCAACAATGTTCTTTGTGAATGAAGATTTTTTTCTCAGATAAAAGGTTTTTACAAATAGAATGCTGCTGACAACATATATTAATACTGGAAAATTTAAATACTTTTTTTGTATCCTAAGAATTATTCTCATCTGAGCAATAGAACAAAATCCTTGTTTTTAACCTGTTTCTCCATTAGCTTTCTTAAATGTAGTCTCTCCTATATGAAATACAACTAAGAATACAACTATGATCAAATCAAGCAATGTATCCTTTTATTATCACAAATTGCCTCAATCTGATAAAAGATCTCTACAGAGGATATATATATAGTCACTAACTTAGTGAAATACCACTGAATCTGCCTTGACATATCTATGTGTATATATGATTTTTGACCTACTAACCCTTCATACCAGGAAACTATTTAGTCAAGCACCATGAATGCATAGAAAATTTACTTCTTACTTCAAAATATCTTCACCACTTGTTCAACAATTTATTTTTTAGTGTGTCCCAAAGCTCTATTTTCTTGTATTACTTCCGTAATATAAGAAAATTTAAAGACCTTGAGACAAGGTAACAGCTTTCACGTAAATAAAAAGCTATTGGAAAAAGGAAGACAGTTAATTCTTCTTTATTCCATTGCACCAGAAGTAATGGGCTTAATTTGCAAGGAGGGATATTTAAGTTAGATGTAGAAAAAGATAAGGTTTTATCTATCGTTAAGAGTCATTAGACTTTATAATATGCTGTCCAAGGAGCTTTTATAATTGTATAATTCACATCTTAAAAACAGATAAAATAAATAAGTTAGGAATATCTTGTCTTCAGTTGATTCTCTCCTATGGCACAGAGTTCAATTCCATAGTATCTCAAGTTCCTTTCCAGGTCTATTTTATGTGTTTGGAAACACAAAAATACTGAGGTAATCATATCTACTTTTCTAAGACAGTACTGGAAAATAATTAGAAGGAATCAATGTACAGTAGGACACAGAGAAGTATCAATATAGTGTCTAGGCTCCATTTTAGTATATTCTGGCATGGATTTCTGAAAACTCTTATCCTCCTCATCATCTTATTACTACCCTAATGTGTGACAGAGCCACATGGCTGTGGGGCTGAGAGAATATCAATAATGAAAACAGAAAAACCTTCTAGCTGTTGGCTGTAATTTGCAAAATTTAGCAAAAAATAACAACATAGAATGTTCTAGTTTGTTTTTTCATGTCTATTGATAATTGTGCCAACCATGACATCAATCAGTCTCCCTGAGATGCAAAACATGTTTGGGTTGGTAATTTGTTTTATGTTTGGATTTTTTTTTTTTTTTCTGACCAAGCAGGTACACTGGTTAATTGGACAAAGTTTCTAATATTGCATCTGAAATGCTATGCAGCTTGGACAGTTTCAGACTGCATCATTAGTTAAGCTTGAATTGCAGCTATTTTGACATAATTTATGTCTACATAAGACTTTCTTAAGTGAGTTACAGTACCATAAATCTTCATATTCTGCCACATGCCAAATTTCACCAGGGGATTCCAATTTGAAGAAGTAAATGGTGTCTCAAAATACTCCAAAATTAACTGAAAAGAGCATTTCAGAAGGTGAAGTGATTTCAGAAGCAAGGGTGGCACAAACACCTAGCCCACATGGCAAAATAAATCCCACTGTAGGTTTTTGTTGGCATTTTACCAGCATATACAAGAGAATAGCTTAGCCCTGCTAACAGTATTTCCAAGAGAATTGTTTTCATTAATTGTTATAATAATAACTATTTACAATCAAATATTTTGGTTATATTCATCCAAAACTTCACCAAATAACTCGAGTATGCTGCTAAATTCTGTATAATGTTTAACTAAATATGATTATGTAACTGCTAAAAATATGTATTTCTTGTCTCTGACTTTCAGTAGAAAAGAATATGTGTAACATGAAGTTAAGAAGTATTCCTCCACATAGTTTTAATCATAAAATTGAAATTTGTAAGGTACTATAACTTCCAATAGATTATTTTTCATTTAACATAAACTTTGAATTTTGTAGTAAAAAAAATCCACGTATTCAGTCTCAAAGGAAAATACCTTGTCACTAGATATATATGATGGCAATAAAAAAAATAATTGGGTACTTTTGAGAATGTTGTCTACAATATTTCTGGGATTCAGAAAAAAAAACATTTCTTTGAGTAGGCATGTAATTATAGTTGTCTTATAGTCATGCCATACAAAATCTCTTAAAATCTGACTGTTTACCTACTCTAATATTTGTTGTCTCCACAAATGTTATTTATTGAAAAATTCCTTTTGTACTTGGTAAGACTTGGAGAATGGCCTAGGGTATCTATGAGGTAACAATAACATTTTTGTTTCCACAGGAACTTTTCCCTTTTGTTTGCCACATAACTAATTATAGAAAAATTCAACAGCTTTGCTGAGCAGACTCTTTTTCTTTGTACAGCAGTGTATACATAGATTTTCTTATGCTTGCATCCCATGGTTAAGAAATTTTCAAATTTGTGACAAATGCTTCAGTGAATCAGACAAAGTTTCAGCGTGTCATTGTTTATGATGCTGTCATAATGATTCATTACTGAATATGTGCCTCTGATAGAGAAATCCCCTGAAGGAGCTTCCTGAACTTCTGTCACTCTAGCATTCAATTTCTGCAAAGACAGTTATCAGAGTTCAATGATTTGAAAAGCCAGAGCAATATTCAGCTTTGTAATTGTTAACGTTCTCACCATGCCCAAGTATTTCCAGGTTGTTTTGCTTAGAAATACATTAATTGATTCCTTACATTCTTGTATGCAGTTCAACAGCATGCCATAAATGTAATACCCATAGTTCACCTTAAGGTATGCTGAGCAAGTTATTTACATTAACCTCTTCATTTGAGATCTATCCTAGAATGCATCTCTCCTGATATTACCATCCATGTTGTGAATAACAATAAAAATATAAAATTTAAATGAATTAAACAAAGAACCACAAAGTGTGAGTATTAAACTATTAATGATCTTACTCACAAGGCAAGAGAAATACTTTTCCTAAATGTTTGAACTAAATGAACTTAATTCTTATTAATTATTCTGAAGTACAGATTAAAAGAGAATAATGACAATTTTTTCCACTGCTAGAAGAAACCCTACACCTACAATTACTTTAAAGAAAATTTCAAATGGTGAAATTTTTTATTTATAATCAAAAGAAACTATCTACTCATATTTTCAAGATGACTTGTTATCAGATACATAAAACACATTTTAAAATAGGCAGGATAAAAAAAAGAACAGAGAAAGAGAAAGGAAAATCACTTAAGGAAATTATATGATTTGAACATGCAATGAAAACATATTAAGATCAAAGTATAAGACATTCAAAATATAGTCACTTTGAGCACTTCAGCAGTAATAAACACAGCATAAAATGTACACAATGTACTACAGTTATATTTGAGTGCTTCTTTGTTTTTTCAAAGAAGTGCTAGTTAAATCTGTGGTTATGTTTAGATAACTGTTTATATTCTACTCTGATATTTTTCTTACTTGGAACGTTTTCAAACTTCACTGGGAGAATTCCTAGGTTTTAAAGATTGCAGCTGGTGTAGCTTGGCATAAGCTTATTGAAATTTGTGAGCTACAATTCTCTAACCTCATAAACAGGCTCTCCAGATCCACATTGGAATCACTCCTGTTCCATTTTGATTTTTGTGGTTGGGCTGCATGTAAAAAACTTTATAAGTAAATTATATATTTTATATCTACATAAAAGAGTTCCCCTAAGTGGAAGAAGTTAGGCAGCATAACCATACTCAGCAACAAAATGGTAGAAATATTTTCTGCTTGATATTGAAAAAGTTTGTCAGAAGTGGCATGAACCCTTTTACTGCATTTCACTCGCTGGAAAGTCTTTAATTCCCCCTAGATGGAGAAATATCCTTTTAAAAGAGGAGATTACATCAAACAATAGAGTTAATTAATGGGAACACTTGGTTTATGTTGTATGGAAGAAATAAAAAATCTGCATCCATTATTTATGCTTGATATATTTTCCTTGATTGTTAAATAATTCCCCCAGTTGTTTATTCTTCATGCACTATGACTTCACATATTAAGTCTATGTTTTTACATTGTCTTGACTGACAGCTGTACAGATTTAAAACTCACATTAATATAAGGAAATGATTGAATTTTGGCAAATGTGAATTTCAATTCACTTCTGCTGCTGATCCTAAACAATTCTGTATATTCATATTTTGAAGTATAATGCTTATACATATAAATAGTTTGTTTTTCTGGCATTGTCTTCTCAAACAGTATAGATGAATTAAGATCCTGTAGAATTAAAATAAATAACAAATTAAGAGGACCTGGAATGCTTTACCATTTTCCAAGAATGCAACATATTGTGACACCAAATTATTTAGTCATGCTTTGCATTTTACTAAATCAGCTCTATTTGGTAGTAATCACAGCTGTAGTAATAATCTTGTAGTAGTTTTACTAAAATGTGTTAAGAAAGGCATCTCAGGAGTCAAATACTGAGGACAAAAATCCATTTTCCAGCATCACATTTCTTGAGTATGCAAAGAAGGAAGTGGGGCAAAGTACATGATTATGATCAAACAGGGTACACAAAGCAGTGGGCATGTGATGTTTGCTGCAGGCATTCATCCTGCAGGATGTTGATGTAAGAAATTCATCCAGGAGTTTTACACAAATATGGTCAGGAGCAATTACATTACACTATTAAGTAGAAGAAGCAAATGTATCTCTTACACATGCTTCAGAGTGTAAAAAGGAAAAATACAAAGGCTGTGTATCAGTTGACAAGTATTTAAAATCACAACACATTTCTGTGAAAATGTTTCCTAATGACCCTGGTTAAAATTAGTTTTAATTAAGATAAAACTCAAAAGAACTTAAAGGTTGCTAAAAACCTCATACTTCTCTTCCGTGAAATACTCCAAAATGAAGTCACAAAACTAATTCAAACATGGGGTGAATAAGAAGATTGGAAGTATGCCAATACCTTTTTACATCAAAAAGTGCAAACTTGTGCTTAATTTGGAAGACACAGAAATGCTCCCAGAGCTACTTCACCACTAAGACCACCCCTCCCCATCTGCCCCCTTCCAACCATGCCAGAATATCAGGAGGTTCAAACTTGTGTTGAAATTGGGTGGCAAAGGTTTATTTCATAGAAGTGGAAGGGAGGGAGGGGCCAGGGGGAGGCTACAGCAGGAGCTTCTGGGAAAAGTGCTAGAAGCTTCCCTCTTGTTCAACAGAGCCAACCAACTCCAGAACAGACCAACTTGCTGGCCATCAGCTTGCCCTTCAGAGATGTTGGCAGCAAATCTGGAATAACAGTTCCAGAGATTCTTCTGCAGTTTGTGGCTAAGACCATGGTGAGGCAGCTGACTCCCTCCAGCACATGGAGGTCCATGGTAGAGCATGTAGATGCCCAAAAAAAAAAAAAAGCTGTGATCCAGTGGGAAGCCAGAGCTGAAGCAGGATCCTGTCAGGACCTGTATGCCTGTGGAGAGAGGAACCCATGATGAAGCAGGTTTTCTGTCAGGAATTGTGACCCTGTAGGATACCCACACTGATCTCCCATGGGATGGACCCCACACAAGAGTAGCCTAAGAGTGTGAGGAGCATCCTCCCTGAGGAGGAAGAAGCAGCAGAAATACAGTGTTTCTCAGAAACAGCTGAGCACACCAGAAAACTGCATAAGAATTTATCCTAGTTTAACTTGGAAAGTCCTGGAATTTATCATGTAGCTGGAATTAGGACCCAGCAGTGGGCATACAGTGAGTAGGAGTCTGTATGAGTCAGCTTACTTAACAGCCAGAGATATGAATTTGGAAACTGAGTCCAGGTTTTAATACTTAAAGCCAACTAAGAAAGAAAGAACCTCAGAGCAGCAAGAGGTGGAAGCAGGGATGGAGCTTGTTTCTTAGCCCACCTAAGCAGCCAGTTCACAAACTAGAATTGCTTTGTTTTTTTCAGAATTTCACTGAAACATTTAATTTTGATTGATTTCTGAAATTCTTATTGTCACTTCTGCCTGAAAATAAAATTTAAAAAAAATTAAAACTATCTACACTTTACTTGACTTCTACCAAAATTCTCTGGGACCGTAAAACTTACAGACGAATTTCTATACAATTGGTATTCTGGACTTACTTTTTTCAAAGTGAATGGATAGACATGATTCAAAGACTTTTGATTACATTCAGGAGATAGTTCTGTAAATCATACAAACTTTCTTATTCTTGCAAAATAATATAAAGCTGCAACAGAAGATTGTCATGTCACACAGTAAAAAGTGTTTGTTATCTCTGCAGTGAACTGTAGCCTATGTAAAAATGCCTATAATTTCCAAAGTATTTTATATATTCAAAGCACTATGTGAACAGCAGCAAATTGGTACAAAATTTTGAGCAGTTCTTTTGTTGCATCTACACAAGCTTAAAACAGTTAGACTTTTTTTGTTAACACTGCAAAACAGCAATAAAGCATATTTAGCATAGGTAAATAACTCCAGTGTTGAGAATAAAGCTGGTTATAGAAAAAAAAAAAAAAGTTAAAATATCCCAAAATAGTAGATCTTAGAATTTTACCCTCTCAAGGCTTTTTGCAGGGGGGCAGATTTAAAATCAGAATTGAGCAACTAATACCCAGAACTTAAATAACTGAGCAAACAGAGCAGCTTAAGAGATACAGCGAGAGGAGATTAAGCCCTTCCTCCAGTTCAAAATAAGCAGGAAGCTGAATGCCAGTCTCTGAAATAAAAAAGTGAGTTTCTCTGTAGGGTACTAGCTACTCTAGCATGTAAGCACTCTTATTTTCGATAAGTAAAATTATTCAGGCAGTATCTTTATTATACCGTAAGACAAGAATACTGTTGAGATATTGAGAAGTTATGCGTAGAAAGAAAATTATCAGCCCAATGCAATTCAAAATTAGTAAAATGATTGAAGTTTAATACATTCTACTTACAGTTAAGATACTTGTCTTTCTTTAGCACTGATCTGCATAAATATAAAAATAAAATAATTTTAAAGTTACATCATATGATGTTTAATACAGAGGGTACCAAATTGCATTCAAAATTCATATGCAAAGCCCTTAGTGCATCTTATAGAGATCATTTCACACATTCTTGAAATGAAGACACTTCAGATAAAACTCAACACCCATTTAACAATACACAGCAAACCTCACATAATGTTTTACTAGAAGAAAAAGAAATGGAGTGTCCAAATAAAATGCAGGGGGATTTACTGGCACAGTGTAATTGTGTTGGAATTTGTCCAGGACACTGCGGTTAAAGGTCCTGCTGTTACGGAAAATCCCATTAGCTATTTAATGGTTTCAAATGGAAGAGGATGAGACACAATTTGATGTCTGATATAAAGTAGGTGATGAGAATCTCTGAAAGGTGTTTGTATTTGTGTCTGCTTTTACTCTAGTTTGAGGGTAGCATAACATTTACTGTTCTGAGCAGTTATCAATGGTCTATATTAGCAAGAAAAAAAAAGAAAAATGTCAGGTCTTCAGAAAGCTTTGTGGTCCACTAAAGGCTGTGTTTTTTTTGGTATTCGGCATACATAATATTGAAACTATAGGGCATTAAAGGTCATGACTCAAAGAAGAACTGTCAGTATGAGAAGCAAAATCATTAAGGAGACCAGGAAGAAAGCAAATGTTTCAGGGCTGTATTTTGAATATAGACACAGTCCTGCAAAATTCTGATCTGAAATGATAGCTCTGAAAATAGGATCTCTCTACTTAAGATACAATCCTAAAATCTTTTTTGGGAAGAACCTCATTATATACTGGAAAGAAGAGCTGGCAAGCAATACATGAAAAAATATTAATCTGCACTGAGAACCTTTCCTCTATCTAGGAGAGAACTCACAAATACTTAGGTCCTGGCAAAAACAAAACAAAACAAAACAAAACAATACCAAAAAAAAAACCAGAACAAAACAAAAATTATCTCTCTGATGTTGCTGTTTTGGCAGTGTGTATAATCGGAAACCTTATACATATTAAAATAATTTGGGAAATAATTTGGGAAAAATTAATTTGGGAAAAAATAATCTCTTGAAAATATTGAAAACTGATTGTATGCTGATATTTTTTCATGGAACATAATTTATCTTATGATGAGGCAGATTCCACTAAATGAAGGACATGATAGTACAAAAGATCATATGCAAATAAACAGGTATGTTTTAGCATGTGTTGAGTAGAAGTAGCTGTAAAATTGTCATGCCTATATGTGTGCGTGCATAGCTTTTTGTGGGATTCAAAAGATTATGAATGTCACAACAAATTTTAACCCTCTGATATTGTTAGACAGATATTTTAATTTTGAAAATCAATTCTTATTAAATGCTTCATAAAAATCTTTCAGTGTTCTTAAAAAGTATTTTTTTAAAAGTTATTTTCTCCTCTTCTTTACAGTCAGTGCTGTAATAAACACACATAAATCAGAATGTGAAAGAAAAACCTGGCGTGTAGATTTTATTTTGAATTATTCTTATCTAGCTCATCGTTATCTCTGCATTTTTTTCAAGTTAGCTAATATAATTGTGTTGTTCTGATTCTCACTATGATTAAAGTAAAAAATAGAAACCCGCTCCTTATTTTTCATCAAAGATAAGTTGCGGGAACTGCCTTCTCTTTTCTAGCAACTAATGAAAGAGAGAGCTAGTTTATGAGAGATTCAATATTTCAAAAATTTGGATGTCATGATCTCTGCATTGCAAAAAAACATAAGTACCCTGGAAATTTAAGCGTGTCCTTGAAAATCTGCCTTAAATATCATTGAATGGTAATGATATCTATATTTCTAAGAAAGGGGGTGTTTTTTTCAAACTAATACTCTAAAATGTTCAGAAATGCCTTTAAAATAGACTTAAAATATGCCATTACTTCACTTTTTAAAATGACAAATATACTCCATATTAACTCTCATTCTTCTCAAAGCTTTACCTTGTGTTCTTTGCCATAGGATGAACAAGAATAATAAAGAATAGCTTTAGTAATTCAGCTATTAGAAGGCTGAGTTTTAAATATTATATGTAGCTTTAAGGCCTGAGGCTCTTGTCCTCCTTTGGTTACTGATGGGGAAGACAAGATACAGAACTCACAAGTCTTTGTTGCAATTTTCATATTTTCCTTCATATTTTCTTTTATGACATTAGAATCAAGGATACAACATAGTTGTTCACCTCTGACAAGCATTTATTTTTATCCAAGCCATTTACTATGACCAAATAACTTATGATTTCACAATGGCTCTCAAACTGTTATTATTAGTGTTCCTGAACGTAAAAGACTACTTGAACCTTCCTGATTAAAACATTTTTTAAGTTAAATTCCTGCTGCTATCCACAAGTTTTTTTAATCCACATGGAATAAAAACTATTATTTAGAAAAAGATTCTTCATTGTTCATTAGAAAAGAAGTCAGATGAGTTGTTTTTAATTTGTTCTGAAGAATGGAAGGGAAATAGTTGCTACCAAAACCTCTGAAAAAAATTTTATTATATTCACAGTGGTATGTTGGAAGAAAGATTGTATAGTGATTAAAAAATTGATGAGTCAAACAAATGTAGCAAGTTCTGTTTACTGCAGGTTTATGGAAATTAGAGAAAGATTCAGTCTCTGGCTTATATTTTTCTTTCTGAGAAAAAAATTATAAAGTGTTACTATAATGAGTAGTTCTATTTTAAAGAATTATTAATGTTCTTCTGCAGAACCTATGTATGGTTTGTGAGTTAGGTGTTGTACTGAGGACTTGTAAGTTCTTTCAGAGTCTAACCAGAAATTCCACTTCTAGTTTTAAATATCCCACTTTACACTGAAATCCCACCACTCTATAAATGCAGGAAGTTCTGTCGCAAACTTGATCTTTAATAGTTCATTATTCCGGGTGAAGTCCTTTTGTAGAAAAAAAAAACTGGCCTTTTTTTTTTTTTCTTCCCTGGCCTCCCCAAGTCTGGATGATAAAAAGTGGCATGTTTCCTAACATGTTTCCTTACTATATTTGTTCCAAATCCATAGAAATCTCTTGTCAGAGTGTGTTATGCTTTGCCCCTCAATACCTTTGGTGAGGTGATGGGCAGCAAAGGAAGTTGGACTCTGGACCTAGTTATATGCTTCTTCTGAACCCTTCCTACTTATTTTCCTCCAGTGACGAGTTAATCCTGGCTAGACAGTGGGTGCGCACCAAATCTGCTCTATCACTCCCCTCCTCAGCTGAAAAGGGACAGAAAAATTATAAAAGAAGTCATGAGTTGAGGTAAGAACATAGAAAGATAACTTGCAAGTTAATCTCATGGGCAAAATAGGCTTGATTTGGGGAAAAAATAATTTATTTTGTTACAAATCAAACCAGACTAAGATAATGAGAAATAAAACGTAAATCTTAAAACCTTTCTTCCACCCCTCCTTCTTTCTGGGCCCACCCTCACTCCCAGATTCCCTACCCCTCCCCCTACAGAAGTGGAAGGGGATGGGGGATGGAGGTTATGGTCAGTTCATGGTGGGCTCGATATTTCTGAGCCTGAATTTTAACTTGCTATCTATTGCTAGCTCCTTTCCCAAGGGAAAGCTGTCAACAGTTTCTCTTTTCAAAACATCTCTCTCCGTTTATCAAAACAGGTTCAGTAAACAATGTTCCCTTTCCCATAACGACTGTCCCCAGGTGTTGTTTCCTATTACTTAACCAATGGAGAGAAGTGTCACTCCGATGGACCAATAATAGACCTTTTTAGCACAGCATGTTATAAAAGAAACTGTTAGAATTGTAAATAAAGCCTTCTTTCTCTTCTAACAACTATATGGAGTCAATCTATTTTGTATCCTACCGTAACAGTTCATCACATGTAATCTCTGGCAATCCTCACACTCATCCCCTTCATACTTTGGCATGGAGTCTTCAGTGGGCTATTGATGAATCTGTGCCCCACAGTCTGCAACACCGTGGGCTGCCAGGTAATCTCAGCTCCAGTGTCTGAAACACATATTGCCCCTTCTTCTTCACTGGCTTTGGTGTCTGCAGAACCCTTGATTTCACAGGTTTGCTCTCCTCTCTCTCACTGTTATTATTTGTGATACAGAATTCCTCTTCCACAGCTTAAATACAATAACCCAGAGGTACTATTACTGTCTCCTGTGGGCTCGACCTTGCCCAGCTGCACCATCTCGGAGCTGGCTGCCATTGGCTCTGCTGGACGTGGGAAGCTTCTTGCAGCCTCTCATGGAAGCCACTCCTGTGGCCTCCCCTCACTACCAAAACCTTGCCACTCAAAACCAGTACATGTCTACAGTTCCTTGCTTTCTACTTCTCCTCTGTACTGGCATGGGTTACTTTATCCCTCAGGGATGTCCCTGCTGGGACCCATCCCCCTGGCATGGGTCATCCATGTTTTCAGTCCTCTAAGAGGAGTTTGTCCTTATGGCATGGAGCTCCTTCCAAGACTGTGCATCCAGCTGTGAGCCCAGCAGTGTCCTTTCCACCATGTCTCTCTGCTTCCTCCTTCATTTTCTCCATAACTCTGCCTCTTCACAGTTCTCTGGTGTTCTTGTTTGTGCCCAGGTTCCCTCTCACAGTTTTCCTTGCTGTGTCTCCTCACATCTTTCAGCTTGTTTCTCCTTTCATATGTTCCTACATATGAGTACATATGAGTCCACGAGTCCTCATATCTCCTCACATGGGTCCGGATCTCCTGCTCCTCACAGCTTCCATCCTGCCTTATTTATATCTGATGAATGGTTCTATGTGTTTCCCTCAGCAGCTGCAGCTGTGGGACACAGTAGGGTGTTTTCAACCACTGCAGAGCCAAGAGCTCATGTTCTCCTCCTATACAGGTGTTAATCTGATGGGCAAAAGCAGACAAACACCATAGTCTCATTTCTGAGAAGGATTAACAGACATGACAGGAAGGAACATTGCTCCTGTCCGTTCAAAACTCAGGAAGCATAGGAATATAGAGATGGAAAATGCTGAGATCCAAATGCAGCAATGTGTGAAAGCAGCACTGCCTCAGATTTCCCAGACCTGTGTGACATCTTCCAATTATTATGGCTTATGAGAAAAAACAGATACAGAAAAACAGATAGTACTTGATTAGATTTTATGAAAGAAAGAGTATGAAAATAGATGCCATTAAGATCATAAATCACATTATGTTGCAGACAAATAAAGAAGTTATGCACACTGTGTAATGAAAACCATTTGTTAAAGCATGAAATACTTACGTTTTACAGAGAAACTGCGATACATAATTTAAAATGCATTCTGAAATGCATCTCTTTATAATATAACAGGTCCACCATGTGGACAATTTTCAGGTAAAATATTTTCTTATATATATGGCATTAATAATTAAGAGATATATATCACTTTCTATATTTTTCATTTAAAACCTGGCAATACCAGAAGTTAGGAAATTCATTACATTTCATTACTTAGCCTTAGCCTTCTTGCATCTATCATAACCTCAGTCATGGGTTACCAGTTCATGTTTTGTTATGGTCATTAGAGCTGATCCTGACTTGTTAACAATAACACACTGTTATTTCTGCTGCATCTCGTGTACAAGATGTGCTACTACTTCCAGTTCTGCTGGAAGATATTTTGCATTTTGGAGAAAAACAGTTTAATAGTTATTCAAAAAATATAAATTGGTAAGGAAGATACATAAATTGAAATACTACAAAGTAACAGCTCTTTTATTTAACTCTTACAGGGAAAAGAAAAATTAGACTTTTTAGACTTTCTATGTTTAATACATGCAAATGGGCCTTTGAAACAGAGGGTTTATATATGTTATTTCCTCTACTGGCTCTCCGCATTGTCTGGAATAGTGTTATTTGGCCTAAAGCAAAGCCATGACAGAGATTATGTTAACAAAGAAAGGAATAGTCATGGCCAAGAGCTCAATCGTATGCCTCTGTTTATTAACTCGTATTGATGTAGCAATAGACTTTATGGCCAAAACCCTGTTATGATAATTCACTCTGTCATTTTGCCTAATGCTGGTCTTTAGGCAACAAGCAATTAATTTTTTATTCATTATTTTTGCTACTAATCTATTACATATTTCTTACAAAAGAATTGAGACCTGCGAAAAATTATCAAGTGAGTCTTGATTCAGGTTTTTTTCCCATACTGATAGTGTCATAAAGCTTCAGCTGTTGAGTTTTTGATTCATAGAATCACAGAATTATGGAATCATGGAATCCGAATCATGTAATCACAGATAGGTTTGGATTGGAAGGAATGTTAAAGACCTAGTTGCAGGACCTTGCACTTGGTCATGCTAAACCACATGATATTCCCAGGGGTCACTTCTTGAGCTTGCAGAAGTCCCTCTGGATGACATCCTGTTCTTCAGGTATGTCAATCACACCCCTCAGTTCATTGTCATCTACAAATTTGCTGAGA
Source organism: Donacobius atricapilla (assembly GCA_013397315.1). Lineage (NCBI taxonomy): Eukaryota > Metazoa > Chordata > Aves > Passeriformes > Mimidae > Donacobius > Donacobius atricapilla. Next base: position 39,344 of record WBMY01011382.1, on the reverse strand, counting down.
ATGCACTCAATCCCTTTGTCCATGCCACCAATGAATTTATTCAATTACATGGGTTCCAATACAAATCCCTAAGGGGAACCCCTTGTCACTGATCTTCATAGGGATTTTGAGCCATTGAACATTACCTTCTAAATGGTACCATTCAATTATTTTCTTATCTATGTAGCACTTCACCATTGGGTAAATTGTGATGATTGTTTCGAATTTCCTCCTTGTTTTCCGTGTTCCTCAGCACAGGTTCCAGGAGGATCTGCTCCATGATCTTTCCATGCACAGAGAGATGAGGCTGATAGGTCTATAGTTCCAAGGGTCTTCCTTTCTACCATTTTCAAAGATGGGCACAATGTTTCCCTTTTTCCAGTAACTGTGTCTTCACCTGTTTGCCATATCCTGAAGAGTGGTTTGGCAACGGTATCAGCCAGTTCCCTTAGGACTCTGGGATATGTTTTATGATGTCCCATAGAGTTATGTATATCCCAGCTCTTCAGGTGGTCATAAAGATCAAACCTGATCTTTATTCAGAAGGGAAACCCTTTGCTCCCTCAATCACATTATGTTGCAGACAAATAAAGAAGTTATGCACACTGTGTAATGAAAACCATTTGTTAAAGCATGAAATACTTACGTTTTACAGAGAAACTGCGATACATAATTTAAAATGCATTCTGAAATGCATCTCTTTATAATATAACGGGTCCACCATGCGGAGGTAAGGTAAGAGAGCTGGCAACTGAAAACTGAGGCCAAAAGGTTATTGGGTACCTCAGCCTTCTCCTATCCATTGTTACCAGTTTTCAAACATTGTTTCAGCAGGGGTACACCTGCTTTGACCTTTCTTTTCTTAAAAGGGTTAACATACCTGCTGAAGCTCATTATTTGTGTCCCTTGCCAGGTTTAGTTCCATCTTCTCACCTCCTCCTTACACAACTGAACTTCACCTCTTCCCAGGTTTCTTGTTCTTGTTTCTACTGCCTGTATGTTTACTCCTGGGTATTGCTAGCTCTTTTGCTCTATGGAAGATTTCCTTAAAGATCTGTCAGCTCTATTCCACTGCCTTGTCCCTGACAGCAGTCTCCCTGGGGATCCTATTGACTATCTCCTAGAAGAGGTGGGTGTTTGCTTTCCTAAAGTTAAGAGGTCTAGCTTGACACCTTATCTGACCCATATTCCTCAGGACTGCAACCCCCGCCAGTATATGATCACAGTCCAAGCTGCCTCTAATCTCTTAGCTATCTTCTATTAGTGACCATTAGATCCACTATCGCTCCCCTCTATTATCTGGCTCAAGAGTTATTGTTTTGGCTCTTAAAATGTGTCTAATTTAATTTTTCATACTTTGCTTTATACTTGCCTTGCTTTTGCTCATATATTCTGCATTGAGAAATCTTTTCACAGATGCATCCTTTGCTATGTGTTTTTAGATGGGTTATGATTCTTTCATCTTCTCTACTAAATGCTCATGCAAACTGTGGGTGAAATCCAGCTCTGGCTTCAGATATTTGTACCCAGATATCTGTAATGTAGATGTCTATGTGCAGACTTGATAGATGTCTAAGCTTTTGGCACAGTGTGTAGTGGTCTAATCAACACAAATCCTCCTAGTGAAGTCTTCATGTAGATGTGTCTGATTTAGAATGAGCTAAAAATCTCTCTGTATGCATCAATTATATTGATCAAAGCCTCAGACCAGTTGTACAATTATCAGTATTTCATGGTATTTTAGACACCCTGAGGCATCTGAGATACCCATGCAGGAATGACAAATGTCAAATAGGACATGAAGGAGGGACGCAACCACCTAGAGTGATATCTAGAGGGAAATACACATAGATAATTCAGTTATTTCTAAAATACATCCTGAATTTAAAGTAAGCTTAATCATTTAGTTCACTTGTAGAAATCTACATTACAGACAACTCAGTTGTACATGGTTGTATCCAATGCAACCCAGCTTGCAAGGGCTAAATCCAAACTTTTGTGAAACTATATTTTAGTTCTTGTATCACTTTTGCAAATTGTTCTCAAACTCAATCAATTCTTAAAATGGATTTCTGAGTGTGAAATTCTAACAGGGATCTTATCAATGCTGGGTACACATATGATGTGGGCTCAATATTTCTGAGCCCAGGAGAATTTTAGCTTGTTAATCATTGCTAGCTCCTTTCCCAAGGGAAAGCTGTCAACAGTTTCCTTTTCTTTTCAAAACATCTCTCCCCATTTCTCAAAACAGGTTAAGTAAACAGTGTTCCTTTTCCCATAACTGTCCCCAAGTATTGTTTCCTATTACTTAACCAATGGAGAGAAGTGTCAGTCTGATGGACCAATAACATACTTTTTTAGCACAGCATGTTATAAAAGAAACTGTTGGAATTGTAAATAAAAGCTTCTTTCTCTTCTGACAACTATATAGAGTCAATCTATTTCGTGTCCTACCGTGACAATGTAACATCTTTTTATTCCTGTTTAACAATCCATACTTCTATGGAGGATTGCTTTACTCTTTTACTGTTGATGCTGCCTTGTGTAGTTGATCTTCCATGATCTTCTAAATCTTTTTCCAGAACAATGTCTTTACACTGTCCATTTCACTATATTGAAATGAAAAGCATTTGCAGATGGTGAGCTTGATATCTTTTCCCGGAACTGTTGTGACACACTTCTTCACATACCAAAAGCAAGAATCTCCAATAAACTAGGAATTAAAGCTAGTGTAGTGTTCAAAGTCTGAAGAACTTTCTGCTTCCAAGAGCTTTACCAACTGGGATAATCTGCATAAGGAATTCACAGAATCACAAAATCACTAGGTTGGAAGAGACTTTCAAGATTATTGAGTCTAACCCATGCCCTAATGCCTCAACTAAACTATGGCACTGAGTGCCACATCCAATCTTTTTTTAAAACACCTCCAGGGATGGTGACCCAGCCACCTCCCCAGGCAGACCATTCCAGTACTTTATCACTCTTTCCATAAAAAACATTTTCCTAATATCCA
>WBMY01011382.1:14217-31996 GCA_013397315.1 Donacobius atricapilla | reverse complement strand
AAAAAAAAAAAAGAGAAATAAAGCTTCATTGCAAACTAGACATTTATATTCAGTCTTTTCATAGTGATCAAAGCCAGACATGAAGATGATGAAGAATTGGCCCCAGAATGTGCACAAGAATCATGGCATGACCAAGTTTGCTTATTTAGATTTTTCTGTCATAGCCATTTTTGCTTCATCTGTCACTAAAACCACAAAAACTTTCCAAGTTTGTTTAGCAATGTGTTCGTGTTCCCTACTGAATAATAATAACCACAACAAATCTAATACCTCGGGGTTTGGGTTTTTTTGCTACTACACTTTCTAAATTCAGCTGAAATCTGAACTCCCTTTTTCCAGAGCTATGTGTGCATATCTAAGAACGCAGAGGCAGAAGGGGCAGGGAGTGGCTTCCACTAGCTAGAAGATACCTTAGAAAAAACTTCTGGTCTTGTGATAGTTATATGGATGTCTAAAATCATTATACAATAGTAGTTCATTTAAATTTAAAATGAAAGGCTTATCAATCAGACATTTGTATGCTGTGAATTTACAGAGATATATTCTAGAGAGAGTAATAAAAGATTTAGCTTATATTCTCTGCTTGTTGCATAGATGCATTTACTATTGATGAGACCAATGCCTATATATAAAAAGACTTTATTTATGAGATCTGATATGAAAGCAGAAGAATTATGAACTACTGGAAAAAGGATTGAAGTCATGTTAAATGAGATACAAGCCTCATATACTTCCTACTGCATTTAAAAATATTCAAGACTAGCCAGAGGAGAATTGAAGCAGCAACTTAACAAAATATCTTATGAATCTGAACTTTAAAAATTACAGACCATGATTTTATAAGTGATTTCTAATAAAAAAATTATAGATAGGAATATAATGTCAAGAAAAAATTTAAATAATATATTTTGTATAATTGGTTGTATGAGAAAGCACAAATAAAATTTCTTATTTGTTTGGGTTTTTTAGTGTTCTACTAGCAAATTTGAAGTTAACTTAATGAAATAAAAGAAAAAAGAATCTCACGTTGCTGTCTACAACGACATAATATCTCTTTACAAATAAATATCCTTGAGATCAAATATTCTGTCCTCTGTATTAAAAGCTAAATTAAAAACTATAACTATTTGTATCAGTGCATGAGCTTTTCTGAGCTTTAAATATGCCTGATTTTTTTGACATTTTATTATATTTCAGCATTCTTTGCAGGTAGTTTAATACTATTGGCCAGAATAATGGTTCCAAGAGGTAAAACTGAAAGAGAGAATGAGGCAGAAATATACCTGTCCTTCCAAAACAGTGGGGTGCGCTTTAAGGTTGAATCATTAATGGTAGTCACTCAAGTCTCCTCACAGTTGGAACAGTGTTAAAGGTTTGATTTGAAAATAGAGAATAATCTCCTAGATATCAGGGTCACTCTTTTTAAGTACTATATCTATATAAAAAGTTCTATTACATTTTTATCCATACATTTGCAAGTTTTTATTCAAGCATATAGTACTTAAAACTAGATTGCTAAAATAATACTCGATGAATGTCAATTATCACAATTTAAAATTTATTGTATTTTATGTTTTACTTTCATCCAGTAAACAGAGCATTTGCATTTTTTTCTTTTATTTTCTGTTAAGTCAAAAATTAACTAGATGAAAATTAACTAGCAGAAAAAAACCCAACAAAACAAAAAACCAAAACCAACAAAACAATACAGGTTTTTTTCTTAATATGAAAACCTTAACAGACAAAAAATAACTCTAACTAGGGGAAGTTCTATTATACACCTGTATTTTACATTGTAGAACTAGAGGAAGTGCAAAACAATAACAAAGCTTCTTAGAAAATAACATTTGCTCTTCTGTTTTGAAATTATTTGGGCTGAACAGGAAATCATCTGAATTTATCCCATGTGAAACTGAGCTTAGATGAAAGATGGTGACAAATGAATGTATATTTTAAGTTTAGCCTGCATTCTTTCTGTTGTGAACCACTTACCCAGTTCACTGGATAAGGTACGAAATCATATCTGGATACCACCTCCCAGCTCTCGAAGACTTTTAGTCTTCTCTCCGTACTAAAAATATAGACTAAAAATATAGAAGTATGAAATAAGCTGATTTTATTAATTACCTGGATCATATAACTGTTTGTTCTTTCTTGAAAAGAAAGAGGAGCAGTTCCTAAAATTCCTACATTATGACAGCATTCTCCTAAATTGAAATATATTTGAAGATATAATTTTCAAGCCTTTTAAACACGTTGTTAGAGTAAATATTTGAACACGATAACTGCTCTTTACAGATAAATAGTCTAAGTACAGCACATTCTACAGTGCTAGGTGATTATGATAAAAAAGTACAAAAGAAAGCAGTATTTTTTTTGTTGGTGTCATGCCATAATATAAAATCTTTAAATGATCACTAATTAACAGTACAAATGATTGTGATAATGTGAGTAATACTAGTTGTCAAAAGATTTTTTTGTCTGAGAGTCGTCCAAATTTCAGTAAAAATTCTGGAGGCTAAAATCAGCTTGGAGACAGTAATTTCATATTTTGGAACTGAATTCCTGGCTCATCTGAGAGGATCGGGTAGATAGGATAAGTAGGAGAACTCTCATTTGGTAAGTGATGTTGGACCTTAGGTGTAATACAGGCACAAACAGGTGTCTGGTGTTTCTCATACAAGTAGTTTTGACTTCTAACAGGTGAAAGAGAAAAGGCACAGAAAATGAAAACATAAATCTTCAGGGTTAAATTAATGGTATCCACACTTTTGGGTGGGCCTTTTATGCTCAGTGATACACCTTAAAAATATTTGGAATCTATGTCATGATAAAAGCTAGATATGCATCACCCCTATGTGCAACCTTGTTTCCTTGGAAGGGAGGAAATCATAGTGTAGTTCAAGCAATCCCCTGTTCTGGAGATTGAAAGTGCCTGAGATTCAGTATCCTGCAGTTCAAACCTGTCACTTTACATGCTCAGGAATCTAGGCCTAGGTTCTTCTTAATTTTAATATTCTTTCATTCTGTGATTTTATTTGGAAAATGTGCATGGGTATCCCACAGGGGAAGACAAACTACTCCGAGCTCTTGTAGATGGAATAAGGGAAGAGACTAAACATACTTCCTTTCAATAGAACCAAGTTTTAAATTCTTTTATTGAAATCAACCAAAGAAAAGTATAAGTCTCTGCCACCATTCAGATAAAAACATATTTGTTAAAAAGCATCTGTAACTGAAAAAAACCCCCAACCTGATATTTTTTCCAGCTTTAAGCAAGGAGTTTTGGAAAGACACATCAGTATACATTTTCATACCTTGACATAGAATTTGTGATCTCTTATTATCAAAGACTTCTTATTCAGAAGAAATAAGCCAAAATGAATAAACCTATCCATGCTGTGGACAAATGGTTCAGATATTTTACTAAAAAAAATAAATTAAAACTACATTAATTATTAACTAATTAATACACTATTAATTAACAGCTGTAGTACTCCCCTTCCCAGAAACCCACAAGATGACATCAGAGACATCATCTACTTTTCTTTGAGTAAGTAACACAGAAAGTTTCTTCAATATTAACAAACTAAGCAACAGCAGGTGCTGTTTTCTATTCCTGAGGTAGCAAATCCACATATGGCCACATCTATAAAATTAAAATATCTTGGCCTATTAGACCAGAATCCAAACTGTATACTTGAAAATTTAAACATGACTATTATGTAAGGAGTTAAATGTGGAGAAAACCTGCTTTAGTGAAAAACTATAAACACAACCTTTTTTGAGATGAGGTTTCTGACTCAATTTCTCTAGCTTTTGAAGGTGTATCCTAGTCTATGTTTAAGCAATAGCAGCAATAAACCTGGTTCTGTGTCAATCTGAATGTCTGGATTAAAACAGGTCTCGTTTCTTTCATGCTTAAACTAATCCTACAAACTAAGACTGCAACAAAAAGCCCTATACTTCCATTTCTCTAATTTGTCAAAGTCTCTCTGCAGGAAATGGAAATGAGAGTAAAATTTAAATGATAGAAATATTTTTTAGTTCAAATTTATTTAATATAATAATATAATTAACATTTCAAATTTTGTTTAACAGGTTTTTTTTTTATTTAAATGATAGAAATAGTTGGGTTTTATACAAAAAACCCAACTGAAACTAAACTGCAATCCAGTGAAGAAAAATCATCTCCAGCAGAAAAATATTCAATTTTTTCTTATAGACCCTACATTAAAAGGTACAACTCCGTTTACTGTAAGATAACTAAGCTGATAGTCATCAGATCTTCAACTTCTTGGTAAATACGGTACAAAAATGCTAATCACTATGCCACATATATAAAACAGTATATCACTATGATATATATGTATTGCACAATGTCTGAGTTATAGGTATGACAATATGGAATACGACAGCATGAACCAAGGTTCCTTGAAGTGCTTATTTTATTTATTATACTTCATATATATGTATATATACTGAAGGACAGAGATGAGATGAGATGAGATGAGATGAGGTGAAGTAGTATCTGTATAGATAAAGAGTTGTCTGCTCTAAGTTACTACAAACAATAAATCTATTGATAGTTCACTGATGTCTGTTCTTACTCTGTTTCCAATAATGCTTCCTTGAAATCTTGCCAGATTTAAGTTTTGGTAACAGAGTGTTCCGAATTGCTTTCTATTGTTCATTATTTAACATTTTTATGTAGCTTCAAATATATGCATGCAACAGTGGAGTGAGATAATATATGGTCCTTGCCCAAAAGAGACCGGCTCTTACAAAGAAACAGAAAGAAACGGTGCATGATAAAGTGAGAACAGAACTACGCATAGCTAGTCCAGGGGTGGGTTTTTTTTAAGAAGTAAGAGAATTTAAATGGAGAGGAGCGTATGGTAGAAGTAATGTCTGTTGCAAACCACAGGACTGACAACATGGACTGCAATATGGATAGGCTGGGAGGATTTTTCTTCATATGACATAGACATTGATATACTTCATATTGATCTGCTGTTAAAGCTGAGCCCAAAACCAAAAGAATGTTGGGGTATTTTTTTGTTCCTTTGTTTCAGTTTGTTTTGCTTTTTGTTTGTTTGTTTATTTCTGGGGGGTTTGTTTGTTTTTGTTTTTGTTTGAATTAACAGAGTAGACACTACAGACTAATTTATTCAGAGGTGTGACTTAACCAGGATGGGAGATCATTGTAGTATATTAGCCAATGGTTTCTAAACTATGTTGGGCTTGATGTTTCTGTCTTGTTGAAGCAGGCAACATTTCAGTGGGAAGCTGAAACTATAGTTTGCAATTGCATAGAGTTTTGTGTGGTCATCTATGGTAGACCTGAAACACACTGATCACTCAATGACCCTTGTGAGACCTACGGTTTCCTTTGATGTATAAACCACCTACAGGTCTCATTGGCACTAGAGTGACTCAAACCCCAAATAATTTCCACATGTGTATGGGGAAAAAAAAAAAAAAAAAACCAAGAAAATAAAAAGGCACATTTTGCACATCAGACTTACTAAGACCCAGTGCAGGAGACATCTAAGGGTAGGACTATACATGGCTGAAAGTTGGGGAACACCAAATATCACTTCTGTTACAATAAAAAGGTAGAATTCAGAAAAAGGGTTACACCTGTGGGAATATTTACATATCTCCCCATTTTACCCATGAGTCACTGTACTCAATCAAAATAATTTATTGTTTCCTTAATATATCCATTCATTTGACATAGGTATTATGCCTGCAGATCAATAGATTTTTTTGTAATTCTATGTATAAATAGCACTAAATTTATGAATTTTCTGACCAAATGTAAGTACTATGTATACACAGGCACACATGTAATTTAGTATCTATTTTAGTGTCTGTAGTGTCTACAACAGTAGAAATTACATGAATAATAGATATAGCACTGGCTGTGAGTTTCAGTACTAGAAAACTAAAGTCTACCATACTGCATTTGATATATTTCACTGCGCTTATGGAGCTGAAACACATAAACCAAAATGAAGTTACATTTCTAGATAAGAACATTTGTCTTATTCACAAACTGGTCATCTGCTGCTATATATGCAAAACTTGAAGTATCTGAATTATCTTGCTTATCCTGAGAGTTTGATTTTACCTCTATTACTTTCATTTTTCACTAATCTATAGCTGATATAAGTGTGCTGTAGTAGTTCTGAATTCCCCCAAGTTTCTAAATGAGAAAATGATTCAGTTAATCAAAATTTTTTGAATGATAGTAATTCATAACATAATACATATAAGAATTAATTGTGAAGTAATTTCCTAAGGGGACAACATACAGCTTGGAGGGCTAATTATCTTGGTCAATTGAGCCAAATACAAGGATCATAGAACCATAGAATGGTTTGGGCTGGAAGGGACCTTAGAGATCCTCTAGTTCTAACCCTGCTGCCATGGGCAAGAACACCTTCCACTAAACCAGGTTGCTCAGAGACCCAGCCAACCTGGCCTTGAACACTTCCAAGGATGAGGCATTACAACTTTTCTAGGCAACCTGTTCCAGTGTCTCACCACCCTCACAGTAAAGAATTTCTTCCCAATATCTCATCTAAATCTTCTGTCTCTCAGTTTTAAGCCATTCACCCTAGTCCTTTCACTACATAGTTTGGTAAATAGTCTCTCTCCATCTTACAGGCTTTTTTTAAGCTACTGGAAGGCTGAAATTAGGTCACCCCAAATCCTTCTCTTTTCCAGGCTGAACAATCCCAACTGTCTCAGCCTTTCCTCATTGGAGAGGTTCTCCATCCTGCTAATAAGTTTGGTGATTCTCCTCTGAACTTGCTTCAGATAAGTTGTTAGAATTCTGGTTTTCCAAGATATGATTAAATCACATTTAAATTTAACACAAGTTTCCTGTTTCTCTTTTACATATTTTTATGAAGTATAATACCTTTAAAAAAGAACAAATCTATCATACAGTGTAGGTGATTGCCTATTTTAAACAGGTCCATTTCACCCTTTTCAGTATGAATTCAGTGATACTCTGATATTTTTAATTGTCTCACAATGGTCTTGCATTTAAGGTAAACAATAGCAGTTTCTTCAAAGCAAGACAATTTACATTCCAGCCATGATATAAAGCCATAATATTCACAATAAGAACCAAAATGTTTTAGTGTGCCTTATAGACATACCCTTTACAACATATCTTATAATGTCATATATCTCACTGTCCCGCTACAATTATGTATGACATCTTTAGAGTAGAAGCAAGAATGCAATTATTATCTTAGATTCAGAAATGCATTATAGCATCCATTACTGGTAAAATTCTAAAGACAAGGAGATGAATTTCACCTAACAACTAACTTGAGGATCCTTCAGGCTTTGATGTTCAAGACTGAAAATATAGATGTGGTTTTTTTTTCCTTTAGGAGTTCCATAAAAAAGAACAAGAACAACAAAACAATAATAAATGTCTATCCGCTAAAAAGAGCAAGATATTATTCAAAAGTCTCTGATGTAGTGAATATTTTGAATAAGAAACAAACTCTGAGAGACAAAGAGAATAGAAATTGTAAGTATTTATAAGTAGCTCTTCCCCTTCTTGCGCATGCCATCATTAAGAGTTTCTCTTTCCTAAGATTAGTTTCAACTGCTCAGTGGCTTTTTGAGTTCTAGTGACATCTGCATGATTTTTCCTTTGGCCTGTTTGGGACCTCTGAGGGCTTTGTGCTTCTCAGTCTTCTCAGCAGTTTTTCAGCCTCCTCTTAAAATCCAGACCTCCACTCCCCCACTCTAACTCTTTCACGTTTGGTTTTGTTTTTTGGTTTGTTTTTTTTTTTTGCAAAATCCGGTAGTCTCTGGGACATTGTCTAAGTATACCTGGCTGCTTTCAAGAAGTGAAAGGCCCTTGGTCTTTACAGAGATGATAAAGCCATTTTAACACTTTTTATGGCACATGCACTATGAAAATCGAAGGAAAAAAGATACTAAGATACCATTCACAAAGATTAAAAGCACAAAATAATATAATTTCAGCCTCTCAGTGATTTTTGTTTTGAACATGATGGACTAAAATAAATTTCAAAAACCAGATGGACATTCTTGAAGAAATTACTCTACAAATATTTTCTTTACATTTTAATATAGTCTTTAATGTTGTTATGTCCAATTTTTTTTCATTTGTTTTGCTTGGCAACCTCCATTAATAATTTCCCCTAGTTCAAAAATATTTAGAATAATTTTCTTTTATGTTTTCCTAAACATTTCTCTTGAAGCCTCTTCAAAGCTCTTTCAAAGTTTAAGATGAAAAAAGGTGATTGTACATGCAGTACTTTATGTTCAAATACCATATATTCCTTTAAGTACTGGATCCTGTAGTGGTGTATTCTGGGAATGCTTTTGCTAGGAGGTCTTCAAAGCTGTTGCACAGCAGACACAGTGTGGGGTATTTTATTGATTTTGACAAGTATTACAGATGCCCAAAAAGGAATTGGGGAAAAGTTTGGGTCTAAACCCAAAAAACTCAGATAGAAATTGGTGAGGTGCTTGGACTACAATACAGGGGAGTTTTCCAAGAATTTAGAAAACAGTTCATTGGTGAAATGTTAACACACTTTATTTTGATTATTCAGAAGAAATTCTTCTCCATGCAAAATACTGTTTATTTAACAATAACCCAAAATGTTTATATTGATTGTTTTTGAATTTTTAATTCAAAAAGCATTAGTGCATCTAAGCAAGATTACTTATATTGACTCCAAATTATTATTACCATGTTGGTTTTGCTTTTGTTTTTGAAGATAAGCCTACTCTTTATCTTGAACTTCCGAAATCTTACTCAAAAAAACAATGGAGAGAAAACATCAGCCATGAAATTTTAATTTGACTATGGATCAACAATTAATACTTTTTCCCCAGTATTATTTAGGATCCAAGGAGAAAATATTATGAGGAAATTTATAATAAGGAAATTCATAGCTTCTCCTTGGTCTGCCCAGTTTGTTCGGTGGGAGATTTTTTAATTTTGTTTTGTTTATTTTTTGTTTTGTATTGTTGGGGTTTTCTATGGATAGTAGGTAGAGGGTTTGCTTGGCCCTACTATTGACATAATCAGAAATGCCCTTTGATGCTAATGGTGAGGTCTGTGATGGAGTTATTTTCATGTTTAAAATACCTAAGGCTTCAGGAGATACAGTCTCAAATCCCAGTAGGACTGAATCAATCTTTAACCTTCAAAGCCATATTGATCAAATGGTCTTGTGTGATGTTTGGTTTAGACTTTTGAAATGGCTGTCCTTTCTGCTTTATTTGGAGAGTAAAGTTGCAGTGGCCTTATTTTTGAAGGAAAGGAGTTGCTTTTTTGAGTATTATCAACAGGCTTTCCAATACTATGTAGTGGGAAATGTGTTTGTAAAATTCTTTGGAACAGAAGACCCTCAATTGAATTTAAAATATTATTTCTGTGTATTTATATAGGCTTTCCAATGAACTAATATCCTGGAGCTCAGATGAACTAACAAAAAAAAAAAGAGACATATTTGATAGAAGAATTATGGCATTTGTTTGCAGAGAATATTTTTATTGTATTTTTTAATCTATAAACAATTGACTAAGCACAGAGGTAATGAAATTCAGAAAGATTTGTGAAGTAGAAAGAGACTTTATACAAGAAAATGTTGACCAGCTAAATGCATGCATTTTGACAGTTGATACTTTGCAGTTCATGCTGCCTGTGTTCAGAAATGCTGTTTCTGAATTGTAATAGTACTTTAAAATTTTTATCACAAAATAAAAATATTTACAACACTAAATGACTGAATATGAAATAAATCCTCAGGCCCCCTTGAATCTGGAATGTGTTGGAAATCTTTCCTCTTTGGATCTTTTTTTTTAACAGTAATTAAGGAACTTAAAACACATGAACTTTAAAAGTCTTCATTTTTATAAGTTGTCGTCAGTTTAAAGGTAAATTATCTGAGGAATCATATCAATATATGAGTTAAATATTTATCAGACTAAAATCCAGTATTAGTTTTAGAAACATTACATATTGAATAAGGGTTTAGGAAGATTAGTTACCTGCATCAAGGGCTTCCAGGCAGATTGCGTTTCACTTTTTTTCTAACATTAATATAAATTCTTTGTATCTGCAATCAAATTAATATATTTGAGGCGATGAAAGGATTCTTCTGATAAAGCAAATTGAAAATATTTGGAATCCATTCTTATTTCTTAGCAGCAGCATTCTGTGTAGTCCCTCAAGCAGACAATCTCTAGTACAATACCATCTGATGCTGTCATTAAATCCTCAGCGTCAGGTTTCCATAGCAACAGCAAAGCTCTCCCTGCTTCGCTGTCTGCATCTGAAACCCAATCTGGAACAAAACCAGTTAATCTTATACTGTTTTTCTACGTTTATTTGACAGCTTAATTCAGAAACCTTCTGTAGCTGGAAATAAGTGGTAAGTAACAGTTAAAGTTCGTGATTGTTAAATTATAGGGCTATATTTTAGTTGTTGATGTACACGCACACCAGATGGTGGCCTGCTGTATTCATCACCAGATTAGAAAGATAAAGTCTGGGCTATATGTAGGCCCACACTCCAGCTTAAGAGTTTATTTTGTAATGCATAATAGCTTTTAGCACTTATTTAAAAAATAAATATTGAAATGCTTTGATTTGATTATAGATGTGACAGGATGAACTTATTCCAAAGATGTTTAAAGTTAGTTTTGATGTTACTATTTTCACACTGTTATCCCTCTCCAGGCCAGCGATAGAAATTCATATATAGGTTACATCGAGTTTACTTGGTTTAGATCATGTGTTCACAGAACAGACAACTGTCTTTGACTCAAAATATACAATGGTAATTAAAAACTGTGACCAGAAGCAATGTATAGCTTTCTTACAGAAAAAAATGCAAAATAATTCTGAAGAGAATTTAGAAATTAAATGTTTGTACTTATTAGCATATTCTAAAAAGCTTTTCTATGTTCATTAGAACCAAAGGAAGTGTCTTTCAAAAATTTTTTTTTCATTTCTAAGGCAGACAAATTTTCTGAAAGCCGTTAGAAAGCACAGCTAACTAGTATGGAGAGTTTCCAGTGAGTCTTGGGCTTCATTTTACTAATTCTCTATTCTTTCTTATTATATTTTTATAATCTTGTTGCAATGCATGATTGCAAAACATGCATGATTGTTTTAAGGAATTTTACTTAGATACAGTATCCATTTTATGGAAGCAATATCTATTCAAAATGTAGTTGATACATTTTAAAAAACATTTTCGTAAATAAGCATGAACTACTGTAATTTCTTGGTGTACAAAATTTAATTTGGTAAGCATAAAGGTTATGACATAAGTTGAATCAAACGGCTGCTACTGTGCCCTTATTGCTCAAGTTAAACCAAGATATTGTGCCTTTATACTTCGGAAGATTTGAAGATAAAAGGCAACACAGGTATGGTAAGCACTTTTGTTCATTCACGTATGAGAATATGTTTTGTTATATTTTATTTAGATGGGACATCTCTTAGATGGAGAGATACTGTAGCAAGTATCAAGAACTTTCAGAGAATCAATGTTTTGCCTTTTTTTTGAGGCATCTCCAGACATGACCTTATGTATTTGTTTTCCACTAAAATAATACCATTATGACTTAGACTAATCTTTATATAACTGTGAACATCATTTAAATTGTTACTATAATTTCATGTTTAATTTTTAAGTATTTTGCTAAATTCTGCTGACTAATAAGAGGTCTTTGGGAAATTTCATTAACGTACAATATTCATCTAGTTCAGGGTTAAACCTCTTTCCTGAAGAAATCAGGACAATCATGGTGATTTTCCAAGGGCCTTTGCTAGCTAATATCAGTGGTAGCTTGCTTTTGCTAAAAGCTCATGATATGAGAGAGAGGATAATCACATAAAAAACATGTAAATATTTAATAAAAATATGTTTAAAAGATAGAATATTATTTTAATATGATATATTTGAAATGTTTTAAACATAAGATTCATGCGCCTTCTTTATACATGGTGGCATTTTTGGTTCATAACAGTACACAACCAAAATATCACTTCCTTTTTTGCACATCTGTGAAGAGAACCAATATAAAAACACTAGATAAGTTTATGAAGCTGAGGTGTTTCCTTAGTACATTTTCCATCAAGAAAGAGAGTAGGAAATAAGCAGGCCCTTGACTACAGTGTTATGCTGGCAGTAGCATTGAACAGATTTGAGGATGTACAGCGAATGGAAAAAATTCGCACTTGTCAGATCTTTGGCATGGATCACTCTTTTGCAATAATATGAAGATGGTAACGGAAGAGTGGCAAAAAACCCTCATCAAAAAAATCCTCACATCTTGACCATACATAGGTGGAATACACAAAAATGAAACACTGTGCTAAGTAACCCAAAGTAGTAAAGATGCCTGTATGTCCTCACTGCACTGGGCAGCATTCTGGATGCAGCAGCCTCAGCAGAACCAGTGATAGAACTCAGGCCACAGTCAATCAGCCCTCACTGTTTTAATAAATTTTTCTTCCTCCGATTTTCTATTAGAGCAGTTAAGTTTCAGTAAATCAGCAATGTTTTACTAAGAATATTTTGAGATAATTTTATAACTTTTTTTTTTAATAAAATAATTGCTAGAGCTGTCTAAGTACCTAGTTAGGCCTTGAATCATTTTACTGTAAATATAAAGCAATTGATCCAGTTAAATAAAGTATTTCTGGTGAAATAATTTTGCCTATAGAAATATGGTTGGATATTTAAGGCTAGGTGGAAACATAATTTATTCTTTCCATCATTTGAAGAATGCTTGCTCTGGATCTTAATTTTCTCTGTCTCATTAACATTAATCTTGATTATTTCATTTTTTGTGGTTTTTTTTTTTTTAATTTATAGACAAGCAATCCAACTAAAAAATAGTTATGAGCAAATTTGAAGAAATTATTAATACATTTGCCAAATTTGGGACAATTTCCTTCTGCTATGTTCTTATGTTGCAGAAAATGTGTGGCTATTTGCACACAGGTTCATCCACTTTTACACACATTCTTAAATAATACCATTGACGTTTTGCATGAATAGTGAAGAAATAGGCAGGCTATGATATTTACCTTTTTTAAAAAGACATCTCCTTTGTGAAAATGCTATGTGATGAATGTTAAAAATTAGATAGTATGATATTCAACAAACATAAATCTAGATATTTTGTGTTCCCAGAATCATTTGGGAGAACTGATTTTCTTTCTAATGTTATAGGTTGTCTTGATTTGTGGTTTTGGGTTTTTTTTTCGTAACATTTGGCAGATAAAGAGAAGATCTAGAAGAAAATTAGATTTTTCTTAGAGGGAACCTGCTGACAGACACTGACTGCGATACATGCTGTAATATGAGGATTTCTTGCCCATACTGATGCATTTTGTTTCTATCTCCCCATCCTGTCAATCTTGCTTCCCTTTTCTTATGCCAGTCAAATTAATCACATTTGAACACCAAATTCCAGAGGCTTATTTAGCAGAAGAGAGTTGATAGAGAAAGAAAAATAATGTCATTATTTTCACAAACTATAGCCGCTTCTGTGGAAAACAAATTTATGATGAAGTGAAATATAAAATTTTTTTACAGAGTTGTAGGCTTTTAGTCGTTTTGTAAAAAACACACATTTTTATGAAGTTAACAAATCAAATGGACAGATGATCAATGTCAAATCCATGGGAAAACTGCCTGTGCAAATGGAGTACCAGATTAGATAATAATCTGTCACTCAAAGTGCTTATGACCATGTGTATATTGCAAAGCATGACTCAGACAAGAATTGTAGTAAAAGTCACCTTCATCCTAAAATGAATTTAGTGTATATTTTTCACTAAAGTGTGAAAGATATTTAAGGTTAATAAAGACTCCCAAGTTACAGGATGAAAAAGCTGTTATTAGACATAAATATATCTTGAACATTGACTTTCTGGATTGGTCCAACCATTGCAACAATTATAAATTATAATAGCTATTTATTAAATCAAAAGAGACAAAGTTTTTTTTTTTTTTGTGAATAAAATTATTTGATGAAGGCTGTAAAACTTTAGCATGCTTTACATTGCCAAGATGGTGCTGTGTTTGTAGGACCTGTCTGATCCCCCAATCTTTTACCAGCTTTTCTACTTTTGTATGACTCCCAGAGAGTGTGTTCTTTTGGAAATCTTCTTTTGGAAGATGCTAGCTGCCATTATTTTATGTATCAATATGACAGGACTTGAATAGGGTAATTATGCTATGCAGCCTGAAACCAGTGGTTATGGAAAGCTACTCACACAAGTAAGTAGCTGCAGGGTAGGTAATATATGGCCTCTTTTTTCATTCATTAATACCAGTTGCTTCACAGACTGAGTGGATGCTTCTTGCATGTCTAACAGCATATGGATAGATCACAGCCAGTGCATTCTAACACTTCAAGGCAAAGGAATCAAGTGGGTTCTGTTAAAAAAAAATTAAAAAAAAAAAAAGAAAAAAAAAGAGAAACAAAACAAAGACAACAATGAAAAAACCCCCAAAACCTAGGTGTGAAACAAGTGTTAAGTATCTTGGCCTTCATTCGAAGGGGGAATTTAAGGGGTCTGGAAGATTTTAAAGTGACAAATGAAAGGGGTGATAGTAAGTTCTTCAAAGATAGGCAGTTATTTTGAAACTGTGGAGCTGTTTCTCTTCTGTGGTCAAGAAATTAACATGGCAGGATTCTTCTGCTTCCTACAAGGTCTAAGCTACTTCTTGAAGTTTCTTCAGGGGGGTCTTAGCCTTAAATTTACTCAGTTATGCCTTATTCATCTTCCTCCCTGAATGGAGCACGTGTATTTTATAAAATTTGTATTAGCTTCACCAAGATACCCAGAAAACCTCAAATCCTGGTATTTAAAGAACTTTACAAGGATGCAGAAAATTTAGAAAGCAGCTGAGCTACTTAGGTTAAAAGGCTACATTTCTTCCTTCATGAAATCTACCTTACAAATTTTGAAGTAGAAATTATACTCAGTCTTAAAATGGACAAAATTATAGTTTTCTCTTTGGGAGAAAATAACTGTTACCATTCACATAAATAAAGAAAACTAAATAAATGGTCAATGATTTATTTTCTTTTAGTTTATATAAAATTATTTCTTCACTTCTTTTAGACCAACATTAAGCACATTGGACAAATGCTCCTCCAGTCCTATTTAATGACATATTTTACCAGGAAACTTAAAATTTTCACTAATACAATGTTTGTGGAAATGCTTAAATCTCTAAGTAATTTTATTTTTGCAGACTGTCACTGAAATTAGTTCTTATAATTAGATGCCCATGATTTGCAAAATTCTATTTCCAAATAATACTGGACAGAACTCTAAACTTGACATCAATGCTTGTATTACCAAATTATTATATATTCTATTTTTTTTATTTTCAGAGTATTATCTTTGAAAGTGCTTGTGATTGTTTTATAATATGTCTGAATAAATGGATGTGATCATCATATAAATGACAGAAAAAGTGAGATAAAGTAAAAATTTCTTATTCAAAATAAATCTTTCCAATATGGAATTTAAATAGAAGTAGATAACACCCCAACTAACAATAAAATAAAGAAAATAGGTTGGAAGGATGAGTATTCTTACTGTGAGAGCAATGATATAATTTCATTTATGCTAAACATTGGAAAGGGAGTATATGAGAATGGCAAAAATCTTGAACATAACTTCATGTGTCAGTCAGAATTTGTGAATGTAACTTTTCAAATGAAAGCTTAAGGTTGCTTGAAAATATTTTTAACAGAAATATTTCACATTCGTGAAATATTTTTTCAAATTATATAGAACATTATTGTTAATGCTTAACATAGAAATTGATATATTTCCGTGAATATAAAACTAGAATATATAAAATGGAAAAAAAGAAATGGAAGTAATGGAGTTTCCAATACCTGATGCCCACCACAGGACTGAATTTTTTTTTTTTCTAAAAAGCATGACTTTGGCAACTCCAAGTACACACTGAAATGTAAAGTAAAGCAATGCAACAGGAGATCAGATAAGATTATCTGCTTCCCAGGAAAAACATGTTCACAGAAGGAGCAAGGTTTGTTTCTGTGGGTGGAAAAGGAAACAATCATTAATATATTTTTAATATCTTCAGAATTTTTATATATTTGACATATTTTAGTATGAAAGTGTTACTTTAGCCCACTATGGTAGGTAATTTTCAGTGTAAACTGATAAAAATTCAAAGTTAAAAGAGGAAAATCTGTTTTATACCTTACAACTACTTCTCAGGCACAAAAATGAGTATTCATAGAAGAAGTGCCTCCAATAGAGCTTGTCAGATAAAAATAGAAATTAAATAGAGTTCTGAATGTCTCGACTTGAATTCTGTCTGGTCCTACTCACAGCCCTTTAATGAGAAACATGAATGGTTCAGAGGAATATTTGGTTTTCACATTGAAACGCAGCAGTTGTTCAAAGGAAATTTGGAAGAGTGTAGGAAATGGTGTGAAAAATGTCAGATATTCTGCCTTTCTGTGTCTCTGGAAGCACTGGCCAGCCAAGCTTCAGTACAACAGAGCAAGAGTTTAAGTGGCTCTTGACAACAAAACAATTCATGTGGAAGACTTGGTATTCACATTATGCAGTTTAGGATTTTTATTTTGGATTAGCTCTAGTTTCTACCTGGGGACTTGAATGCCTGTTAAGCATTTGGATTTATTAGTTACACACTGGGAGTGCATGTTCTGGTTTAATTTCATTTGAAAGGTATCTTATTCATGTACTATGTGATGTGATCTGAAGCCCTGTAAGGAGGAACAGTCAGGATATTTACTTAAAAACCACATTCCTGATTCAACAGCAAAGCCTGTGTAGCACAGCTCCCCCTTTAGCTATAGCTTTTGTCCTGTACATTCCCATTGCTTTACACACTACTGTGTTTGAAATCGGGTTCAGAAAACCAAAATGAAGAGCTGAGCAATCTTTCTACTGAGTAGTGCACCCTTCTGTTTGATCTATATTCTTTTTGTAAAATTTCATTTGCAGAGCTGCCGAGAGACATTCTGGAGCCTATTAGCTGTTACCATGCTCCCTCTTTGCCATGAACTTGTGGCTAGTTAACAGCTATGGACATCAGAAGTCACATACTTGCCCTTGTTTTCACTACATCCCTCTCCCCCTGTATTTATTGAAGTTTTGTCTATGGCGATAAAGTACTCGGGAAACTAAAAAAAAAGGAAAAAAAAGAGCCATAAAAATTAGGAAGTGTAAATACACTACCATACCTTTGTAATTTCCTTCATTTGTCACCTCATCCTTTTCAGTTGTGTTTACTCAATGAAGCATACTTGGGAAAGGTTATGAAACCTATAAGAGTCAGGGGCTTGCAAATCTTTACAAATTTTGGGAACAAAACTTCCTAGAAATTTTCCTATTTTTTTTTTTTAAGCAAAAAACTTATCACTGTTCAAGAACATCAGATTTTTCTTTCATAATTATCTCTATATTTGTCAGGTTAACTTCAATTTGTTATTTGTTGTCCATGGAAGGGGGATTAAACTTGGTGTATAGACAGATATCTATGAGAGACAGTGCTCTTCTCATCATCTCTCTGTGGTACCAGTACTGCCCTATGTTCACTTTGGGTAAAAACCTCAATGGACACTTGATATTCTGCAAAATATAAGGTAGCTCTGATGCAATGTTGTTGATCAGAATTTCTTTTCTGTCCCTGCTGCTTTAGAGCACTTTTTTTTTTCTTTT
>WBMY01011382.1:4106-14196 GCA_013397315.1 Donacobius atricapilla | reverse complement strand
TTTTTTTTTTTTTTCCTTTACAGATAAATTATGCATTGCTGGAAGCACAGTAGTTATTTATACTCCTGTACATAGAAGGAATACACCTTTAGGCTAACTTAGCATTTAAAAGTGTATGTCCTTATCATTGTACAGCTACATGGATGAATCACTTTCTGTTACAATATGTCCATATTTTCCCCACTTGTCACTCAGGAAATAATTTATTCTCATTCATTGTCAGATTTTGCATCTGTACAGGCTGAATCTATCTTGTGAAAATTAAATCATGATTTATAATCTAAAGGAGAAAAGTATTAGGACATTTTGACCTTGTCTCAGTCTTGAATGGTTCTCTTGCTTCAAAAATAGATCATATTATTGCTATTTAGACTAACAGACAACTGATTTTTCTGAAATTGGACCCTGAAATTCTTGAGTAGATTATTGTGCCCCATTTTCACCAATAGTCTTAAAATGTGTGTTTAAAAAAAAAGCCATAAAACTCTATATTCTTCCTTTGCTCTTAAATATCCTCTCCCCTTCTATAACCACAAGTGCA
Organism: Donacobius atricapilla; assembly: GCA_013397315.1. Lineage (NCBI taxonomy): Eukaryota > Metazoa > Chordata > Aves > Passeriformes > Mimidae > Donacobius > Donacobius atricapilla. The sequence goes on along the minus strand of WBMY01011382.1, from coordinate 13,655 downwards.
ATATAACAACAATATAGTCTCGGACATATTGATTTTCATATTATGAATTGCATTTAAAACCCATTAATTTCTAATTTTCTTCATGTAAACATGAAGAACCTAGATGTTGTTTGAATAAAGGTTGTGATGTACAGGAAAATTAGTCCAGCTTCCCATATTCCTGTGAGGTGTGCATTTGTCATAAACAAAGAAAGGAGGGATATTCAGTTTCCATTATTGTAGCAATTCTTGAATGATTATTTAAATAATAGTGTATTTAGTCAAGTTCTTCTTCAATTCTTCATTTCAGCTGTCTCATTTCAAGCTAATGTCAGGCTAACTCAGTTGTGAACCATCTCTATCAACTTTTGCAAGTTTAGACCATTGGTGTTAATATATCCTAATCAATCAGCAGTATTACTAAATGAGTTAAGTTATGCTCGCTGACAAATACTACACAGCCTAAAAGCCCGTGACTACAATAAAGAGGATGCTTTCTATGCCATGAAATTTCTATTAATTGCAGAACTTTTGTCTTCCAGGTTGGCAAAAGACTAAGGCATGTTATTCACACAATGTTAGTAACTGGAATAATTTAATCTTGAGTAATTATTGTCTCTTCACTAATTGCCAAAAAAATTCATTCAAACAAACAAACAAACTGTTCTCCAACTTCCTTTGTAACATAGTACAGGTAGCAGCCCTAATAACAAGTGAGATAAAAGGGTGAAAAGCAGCTACATGTTGGAAAAAGCAAATATTTTTTAGAACTTAGACTGGCGGGATGAACTAAGCATCTTTCATTTTGATCTACTACACAATTCTCATCCCAAGATGAAAGAAGAGATTTTTACCCAACATGTCAATTTGACCAAAGTCTGCTTTTCATCCCTACTCCCCTTCTTGTTTAGCTAAACTAAAAGAATCAATTTCTTGCCGTTTATTAATTTGCATAATAGAAACCTTTATCACTTACAGTATAATCTGTGAATGATGATTTTCTATGTTGAAGGAACAGGCCTACTTTTTTTTTTTTTTTTTTCTGTGACTGATAATGTCCAAACAGTCACCTCCTTTATGGAATTTGAATGAGACAGCAGAAGACAATTTCAAGATTATTAAGTAGGTGGGTTTAATTTTTTTGTCCTGTCAAATCCTCGTAGTAATCTGTATCAGAAGAAAAGATTAATTATGTGCAATTTTCTTTTCTCATTACAATCATTGCATGAAAATAAGAGTATGGAATTGATTAGATTACAATAATTGTCAAGAATAAGAATTATTCATAAGATTTAGTATGGAGTTGATCAAAGACTACCAAAGCACTGTAAACTCTACCAGCATTTTCTGAAATTGTCATTAATCTGTCCCTTTCTGAAAGCAGAGGTTGTGACTGATTAGCAGATCAAACTGTACAGGGATGAAATGATTAAGAGAACACTTTTGGCTATTTCCCACAACAAACCCCCAGAGCCATGATGTACAACTGAAAGTGTTATGTGTTCTTAGCCTCCTGCCAAGAACAAATCCATCTGACCGAGTGCTGGCCCAGAACTGGGGGGCTGCCTGAAGTAACAAAACAGCCATGCCATACTAAAGGGCCTTGCACATTAAGTCAGAAACTGTGTGATACAAGGATTGCACACAAAAGGTACTTTAATAAAAATAAAGACACAAGGAAATCTTATATTTAAGGCAGGACACTGAGTTATTTTCTTTTATTAGATTGTCTTTGATATAGAAAGTCCACTGCTCCATGTTTTAAGGCAAGTCTATATGCTGTTACTGGTTGGCGTGTCACGTTGACACAAAAGTTGATAAAATATGTTAGTGTTGATCCATTTCTGTATTGGATGCAAATTGAACACATTGAACTAGTGGTGCAACCACTTGGCACAGTCTTCTTTTATTGTTTTCTTGATTTTATGAAATCTACATTTTTGTAGTGTACATATTTTATGAGACTATTCAAAGAGGATGTGTTTACTTCCGGACCTCAAAGAATGGTAGCATTTGAGACCACGATGTAAACTGTTAGTACCCATCACATCAGCAGGATGGGAATTACTTTGTATACTTGTGGAAACTATATTCCTCTGGGGACTAATTTAGATACTGTATTGTGTAGAAGCTGCAAAACAAGGCTGGTTTTCATCATCAGAAGGTCTGTTTTGTTTCTAACACTGCTGCAGCTAAGGGTAAAGCAATTGTGAGATTCAGTAATGAAAACCAGGGCAGAGAGCAACTAAAAGTCTCTGAGATCTTGTCACCAGTGTACCAGGATATCATTTGCCTGTCACTTTTAAGAACAGTCCTTTCAGTTGCTGTTAAACAGACATAAAGCACAGATTTTACCTGTGTCAGACAAACTCTGAAACGGTAATCTACAGCATTGCCAAGTTAAAAAAATTACAGAAATTGTGCTGTAGCAAAACACACACATTGTCATTTTTCTTGTTGCCTTTGAATATTGCTTTAAGCTTTTGGGAAGGATATAGTGCAGCAGTATTATGTTGAGAGTTTTGCGGTAGGTTTTCTGATATAGCTATATGTATCTACATATAGATACATATAGATATGTATATATACACTCATAATAAGTTCAAGAAACTTACAGATCTACCAAAATTGTCAAGTATATATGTATATCATTATCGCCTCCTTTTCCTTTGCATTCTGAAGTATTTACACAGCTAGAGAATTCATGGTGAACAGAAATCTGGCTCTTTTGGTTTCCTTTGACCAATTCCCATCTCTTTCAACAAGAGTGACAATGGAGAGTTGCTTTTGCTCAGAAGCAGCAAGTCCTTTTTCATCAGTTCTTGTATTCTTGACACTCTTACATGTGTTTGATGTAAACACACAGCAACTCATTTCCCTTTCCTAAAGGCCAGTAGCTTTACCTGTGTTGTACCTGTTTCACTGTTCCACTGAGGTAAAGCCCATGCAGCCTGATTCAGTCACAAAACTAGCAGTTCCTCTATTCCTAATGGAAAAACTGGTGATCTAAGAAAACATGGCTCACCAGAGAACAGGAAAACAACAAAAAGAACTCATTACATCAAAAGTAATTAATCACGGGCACATATGTATATGTTACTTCCTCAAAATGTGTAAAAAAAAAAAAAAGTTTGATATGGAAATTAGTTTTAATATCTTCTAAAGAGGAAACATTGCTGTAAGATGTTATTAGTATATCCTGTAATTTTTTTCAGTGAAATGGCTTTCATATTCAGATACAGAATACTATTTCCCTCATGAGGATTAAAGGAGTATGTGTTCCAATATTAAAGTTCATCACATTTCTAGTTTGATTGGAATGCTGCATATACATGTAGATATATATATATATATACACATTATTTGCTTTTGTTGTTGCTGTTGTTCATTTGGGGTTTTTTTTGGGATTAGGTTTTTATTTAACATCAGACCTAAGTCCATCTATTACTAAATACATTACATAGACTTTATATTTAGTAAATTAATAACTTCTAAATTCCTCTTTCAATCATATCATCACAACTCTTGTAAGACTGTATGTTTCCTGTAAATTCTTTAGCCAGGAGCTATCATGTCTCCTGGCTACCAGCTGAGTGTTAAAATGCACAGTAGAAATAGAAGAATGGTACTGTGTCAGGTGTTATTCACAGCAACCTTGTGAAGGGCACTACAACTTAATATAGCATCTGTCCTTGGAAAAAAATCACTGAACCTACACAAAGAAGTTCAGTATGAGATACTGGGTGTTCAGGACCAATTTGCAGATGGTCCAGACCACTCTGCTTTTGGTTGGTTCAAGTAGTTCTATTTTAACTGTGTTGAGATTTGAGTGCTGTTATTCCCTGCTGTCTACACTGGCACAGCTCTCTTCAAAAACTGCCCTAGATATGACTTTCAAGAAACGATATATGCAATTTTATAGCACTAACTCTTCATAAGAGCCTGAATCACCTTGAAGACAGTGTCTGATGTCACTGCCTGGAGAGATCATTTTGTTCATGAGGGGAATTGTATCAGCTGGCTCCTTTGAGGCAGCACCCTGACATCTTTAAGCAGATAGATAGCTAGACATGGCACAAAGACTCCATGGGTAAGAAAAGAGACAAAGGCCAACACAGCTAATATTTCAAGGGTCTTTTAAAATAAAAGTTTGAAACGGGCATTATATGATGTTTTAGAATTTTAGTCTTGCTTGATAAGTCACTGCAATTGAATGTGTAAACTACTTTTCAAGTGAAGATGGAACAACTTTCTTTTGAAAAATAGATAACTCCTCAGATGATATAAAGTACTGAGCAAAGCTATTGCTTAATACAATTCTGAATCAATATACTTTATCTGCTTTCTTTTACTTAAAAACTAAGAAACTGCAATGATGAAAAAAAGAGGAGTAATGGTGATTACACTGAAGATTATGGGTCAGTTCTGAGTATTAGGATTTCATGATGAAAAGTCAGATTTAATGTTGTAGGATAAGGTGTATGGAACAAGGTGCACTATGTTAATCATTCTTGGGTTGTTTTTACTCTTATTATATATTTGAGAAATGAGTAGCTTAATAAGCTAGGTTTTATTTTCATTATGTGCTTTGTCATGAGAACTCTAAAGAATCGCATAGCCAATAAATTATGTGAAATCACTTTAGAAGTTGTGTGTTTATCCTGTTTTTCCATACATAGTTTTGATGCAAATGTACCACTGCTTTCAATTGCAGAGGAGGCAAACAGCACTCGGACTAATAAAAAAATCTGACTGATACAATGATCCATCGCTTACAGAAACTGTCATAAAGAAAAAAAGTTAAATTCAGACACATAAAAAACACGGATATATGGTGTAATGATTGTAACTGTTGTTACCTTTTAAGAATATAACTTACATAAATTATTTTTATAAAAAGGGAAGCAGATGTTAGAAGAGTGTATGCATCCAGACTGCAACTGCAGTAAATATCTTCCTTTTTTTCTGAAATAAATTCTATTCTAAAATTTTAAGGTGCATGATGGAAAAACCTTACACACAGGTCTTTGGCTGACCTCTATTGTCCTACTTTTTAAGCTGATTTCATGCTGGTCAATTTGCATTCAACAGGCCAGACAGAAAGGAGATGCAGGAGATGACCAGGTTGCAAGAGACTTCCCTCATTTTTGTGTCACCTGGTTTCAGGCAGGCTTATGATGATGGCTTCCTACCATGGCAGGAAGTTCTTGTGATCACTTTGTCAAGAGCTTCTGGTCACCAACTTGATGTTATGGGGAGAACTGTGAAAAGAGAGGATCATACCTGTCTACCCTGTATTTGGAAGGCATTTATTAGCCATAATCACAAACAAGATTTTATTTGCTGAGGCGATTTGATAGTCAGGCACTTTGCCCCCCTCAATTTACAAAATGTCCAAAAAAGAATTTGAAAATCCTGAATTTTTTATTTACAGTGATTGTCCTGCAGTGACAGAAGGGGAAACCTTAGAGACCATGAACACAAAGGAAGCTCATTCAAAATGCCAAAAAATTTAAATGCTCAGATCAGCTGTGCACCTGCCAGACTACTCATTTTTCTCTTTTGAAACCCTGGGCTGTATTTACGGAATATAGTCAATCCTATTCTCAGAGTGTCAGGTTCTGTGGTGCTTGGAAACTCAAAGCAGAGGGAGTTATTTAAGCTTTGCAAAAAAGCATGAAAAGTGTAAAGCCCAAATATGTTAGATGTGAGTATAATAAAGAGTGGATCATACATAAAAATTGATAATTTTCTTTTATAAATAATAACTACCTGATTATTAAGATTAAATGCTTAGATCAAATGCTGACATAAGTTTTAGTAAAACTACTGATACAGCCAAAGCAATCTTACTGTACAAAATGAGCTGGTGGAAAAAAATAGAGTTAATAAGTAGGATAGTTAAAATTAGGGTGTGTTTCTTTGGAGCTTTCTTTTGAGTGATCTTTCTGGATTTTAAGTTGTATACATTTTAAATTTCTCTGTGTAAATATACAAAAATGTAACAATAGGTTTATTGTTAGCAATGCCATTTATTGACTTGTTTCTCCCTAATTCACACCAAGCAAAGTTAATTATTACAGTAATGAGAATACATTTCTATGCTTACTCAGAAAAAAAAAATAAAGAAACTAAAAATAATACCATGTGAATTAACTTGGAAATTTGATGGGAGAAATAATCTTTTAACTTGTAACACAATTCTTTTAAAATTGATGGAATCCAATACACTTTTTTTTTTTTTTTAAAGAAACCCAGTTTGATCTAAGTGTTTGAAGTTCTATATTCTACTTTGACAGTTTTACATAAATGTATTACAAATATGAGGGTTTCTGCACTTTCACAAATTGGGTCATGAAATGCTAGTTTCTTCAGAGCTCCATGACTGCTTCCTACGAACTGTGTTTAAGCATCATTAAGAAATATATTGTCAAGTTTAGATAGCTAAAACTGATCTAAAATCTTTTAAAAGCAAGAATTCAAACTATAGTGTGAAATGATATATACTGGCAAGGAGATTCTCATCAAAGACATAAAAAATGTGGTTAAAATGTAGATCTCGTCACTCAGCCCACTAGCTGAGAGCTACAAGATTGCAATCATAACAGAGTAATGAAAATGGATTTAGCTGATGCCATTTCTCATTTTCATTACCATCATTTTCATGAAAATGAATTAATATTCTGCTATTTTGTATTCTCATGGCAATTTTTGTCACAAAATGGATTCATGCCAAGCCATCTTCTGTTCCTGTTAATCTTTGTCAAAAAGGCAGAGCATCAAATTTTTCATGTCCTGTTGAGTTCGCAGAAGTATGTAAAACTTTTACAAGCCCTGCAGGCTTCAAACAGTTTTTGGTGGTTTGGATAGTTTGACCCTAGGTAATGCTTATTAATGCAATAACAGTAAAGCAGAGAAAGCACAGGAAAGATGACAAAATATTAAGGTTTTTTTCTTGCTGTCATATGTAGTGGGAACAGTCAAAAGTGCAGAACTGTAATACCAATGGACATTAGTGAATAGTTTAAAAGTGACATAGGTTAATATCTAGTTTTACCTATGCAAGCAAATGTAGGGATATATAACCAAACCTCTGTATTCATAGCGTAGATAATTGTGTTAAACACTGAAATTTTGAATGTAAGTAATAATGTATTGATAACAACCAAAACTAAAGTTTTCATTGCAATAAAATATAGTGTGTAACTTAAAAAAACTGGCAGACAATACTTCAATAGCAATACAATTTTAATGTATGTATATAAACTTATTCATGTGATAAATAATTTTACTATTCAACTATAATTTTGAACTAACACATTAATTTTTGTTTTTTTTTTTTTTTTCTTTATAATGTAACTATGTTCCATATTAGATATATAGATGACATATTTAGTAATGATTTTGGTATAAAATAACTGCATTGAAATTACATGTCTTACAACCTATGTATTTTTGCTTTGAAAATCATATCCTGAAAGGAGAAAGAAAATAACATGGAAATCTACAAAACAGTGGAAATGTATGAAACTCTCTTTGTCCATGTAAAGGAATGCTCTTATTCTTTTATTTAGAAAGACTGAACTTGACTGTTAAATAGGATGATGTACTGGGTATCTTTAGCAAGTTGGTGAAACTACCACAGGTGAAATGAACCAGAACCTGAATACGGAAAAAATCTGTTGAATTCTATAGACGTTTAGTGGCCAAATTCTCTTGAGAGATATAGTATCTATTTTTTTTTTTTAGAAACAAGAATGCCCTTAAAACTCATCTGAATGCTTTAACTTTTCCTGTACCTTTATCTCTACTTCAATATCTTTTGGTTTGGCAGCAATTAAAAGTTAAATTAGTTTAAAAAGTTAAATTAGTTTAAAAAGATTAAAAAGTTAAATGGTAGCACAAACAATAATCAGAAAAGAGAATTTTCTCTTTATTAGTAATTTTCTCAAGTCATGTCAGATCAGCTGATGAACTAGAGAAGTTCTAATCAACTGATCATACACACTATACTGATTAAAACTTCTCCCAAATACTAAGTTTTAAATACTTAGTCACTTTTCCATGTTCTTAATTTCTCATTGAATGTTAGATATTAGATATTTTGGTATTAGATTTTACTGATTATATAGAAATTTTTGTAAAAGACTTGTTAGGTCTCTAATTTTGCAAACTAAATAATGAATATCGGCTGAATTCACAAGACTGACTAACCGTAAGTTATTAACAGAGAAATTTTATAAAAAAGATTAGTTCATATTCTTTCCCCAGTAAAACGTGGTACTAAATCCGTGAAGGATTATCATTTCCCGTAAGCTCAAGGGGTAACTTCTCTTCTGAAATACATGGGAAACACTTTTAGATTAAAGTAGTGTATTTGGGACAGAGATAAATCTGGTAAAGCATTGTGTAGGGTTTTTCTTTTGCAAAGAAAAAAGTTTTCCTTTTAAAATGGAAGCAAATATCTGTTTGTACTTCAATAAACAACCTTTTTATGTGACATTAGATATATTTGTTATAATATTTCATATATTTAATATAGTATCACATTATAGGTCTACTTATGACTTTTTATTAGAATTGAATCATCACTTAAGTGAAAAACCCAGTAATGTAAAGACATTTGATGTGTTACAAAAAAAATCTAGGAAATAGCTGAAAAGCTTCCAAAACCCCTGAGGAGAGAGAATGTTGTCACAGGTAAATAAACTAAAAATACTTTATTCACTATATATTTGGGAGTGATCGCAACATCTTCACAGACATATTATCTATTTCTTCCAGTTAATTGTGTGGCTTTCTTGTATAAAATGTTATACAGAAAATGCAGGGTAAAATCTTAATTTACCAGAGTTATATGTGAAAGAGTTTTATGTACAGAATATGTATTTGTATAATAGATACATTATCAAGTAGAAAGAATTTTCACCTGGGTGTAAATGGGTTTTAATTAGCTAACATTTGCAAAGCAGATGGAGATGTTAAGATTAGACCTATCAACATCCTATTGTTTTAGATTTCTTTAAGGGTGAATATATTTGTTCTTATACATAAGGTATTATATATTTTATGTTAATATATCATACTTTAAAGATAAACATGTACAATTGAAATTATCAGTATCTCAGATAGATGCCAATGAATTAAATAACCCAAATGTTAAAGCCAGATTGATTAAACAGAATCAAAATGTCTACCATAGACTTTAGCCCTCAATGTCTATAGATGTTACTCCTCTTTCAGCTTTTGCTTCATTGAATCTCTTGTGTATTTGCAACCTTCTTGATATTCTTAACTTCTTGCCTAGCTTTTCCACCTTGACTTCATATCCCAAAATACTAAGGACCCAGACAAACCACATTTGTAAAAGTGGGAGAAATGTCTTTTCTGGAATTTGTGAAGCACATCCAGCAGAAGGGATCTGACCTCAGAGCCCCCTGTAAAAACATCCTGTCTTATAGCCTGCTCAGATTTCCTCTTTTCTGTGTAATCTGAGTCAAAGGAAACAGACTGTGCCAGGTGATGAAAAGAACTGAGAAAACAATTCTGTTTCCACTTGAAAGGCATCTT
>WBMY01011381.1:102459-130027 GCA_013397315.1 Donacobius atricapilla | reverse complement strand
AAAGTCACTCTAGGACACCTGGAGAGAGGCTGATGTGCATTGTCAGTAAAATTGCACGTCTCAGCATTGAACAGGAACATGGAGGAGGCTCATCTGTCATGTCCCTCAAACATCACAGAGAAAAGATGATGTACAGTTGCCTTGGCCATCAAAGGGAAGGGATGCTTTTCATGCTGTGTAACTCATGGGCAGCTGACAAGGTTAAAAACACGGTTTCAAACATGCCAAGTTAGATTACAGATTCAATATACACTTTTAACTTTTAATCCAGAGTTTTCAGAGAACTTTCTTCAGTAACTTTGCTGTGAACATCTTTCAGACTCGTTACACAGTCAGGCAGCTTGAGTGAGACACAACCCTGTCACTTGAGGTCATGAGTACATTAGGCAGAGCAGTGAAGGAGTATATGTATATTTTTTGGTCTCTACTCTTTTGGGATGTTTGCTTTCTGTTCTATAAGCATTCTTTTGATCAGTATCAGCTGCATTTTCTTGTAAAATAGATCAGAAAGCTGACTGGTATGCAGATTCTTTGTTGGAATGAGATTACCCAGGTTGCTTCAGAATTTCCAGAAATTAGTTGGATTCCATTTGTTTCTTCTCAGAACAGATGGTGGAGTAGAATTTGAATCACTGAAGTGATAGTGGGAGAGAAGTTACACTGGGGAAAGAAAAAAAGGGAATTTAAGTGAAACTTTTCACACTTTCCTTTTTTTGCTGATTCCCAGCTTTTGTTTTTATATGAAGAGTTTAATAGATCCAGCTTTCACATTTGTCTCCATTATTCAGAGAACTATAAAATCAGATGGATACCACCTAGAATATTCTGTACTTTTACTAGATACTAAATGGATACTCACAAAGAGTTAAACTTTTACCTCATGACTTGAGTTCAGATCTATTTTGGTGGGCTGTTTCCTTCTTCATTTCTTGAAGTGACAGAGCTAAAATCAGGATTAATTCTCCCACTCTTTAAAATGAGATGGATGTATGAATTTAGCATGGAGTCTGAAGAAGGCACATCAAAGCCACCATCACTATCAAAACTGGAGCCTTGGCTGAGAACTCTATTTCTAGATCATCCCTTTAAATTATTTCTGTGGAGGTATTTTTTATTTATGCTTCTGTATTGTCTGCAGTTGTAGGATCACAGACCAGACTAACCCAGAAATAGCTGGCACAGGGCAGTCATGGAGATGGAAGAGTGCACTGTGGATACCAGAAGAAAAGGCGAAACTGAGCCCTAAGTTGCTCTCTGTTGGGTTTGATTTATTTTTATCAGTGGCTCTTGTACATGGCACAGATGATCCTGAGAGAATACATGAATTAGAGTGCCTTGAGCCTCTGTGCCTGCAGCTCTCTCACTGACACCAACAAAAACCTGGAAATGCCTTGGTGCAGATGAGATGAATGAGAGATTTCCTCATTCCCCACACCATAAACCAGTAAATGCAGTGAGGGTTTTGTTGTTGGTTTTTTCTATAATTTCTGTTGTGTTGAATTGCTCATGTGCCATGCACAGAGCTGCAGAGGGCTGAGAGCTCACGTGCCCTGTGCAGGAGGCTGCAAGCTCCTGCCTTTCACAGGCTTTCCTCAAACACATTGTGGGTGGGCTCTGGCGGCTGACCAGACATTCACTGCATGTTTATGGTTTTCTTCCATTTTTCTTCATGTCTCAGTCTGCTCTCTTTGCTATTATGTGCCCAACCTCAGTGCCTCAGGCATCTGCTGAATGTCACCTCATCCCTGCAAGGGTCTCGAAGAAGCTGGCTGGGGTACAAGGTTAGAGTTTCACCCTATTGGAGTTTTTATCTTTCTTCACTTGATCTGTCTTGACTTCCATCTGTGCTTTAAACTGTGCTTCTGGGTCACTTAAATGGCGCTCAGGTTGTTAATTAAACTTGTCAAACTATTGTGTAGGGTAAGAGGTCTACACATGGTTAAAAAAGTAATATAAGCTTCCAGGGACAGATTCAGCAAAGTACTTACAGAAAGTGCCTAAATGGAGAGATGTGAATAGCCCTACAGACTTCAGTGGGATTATGGATGCAATTAAAATTATACCTGTGATAAAATACCCAGCTGCACTGAAGTCTAGTAAGGGGTTTCTCAGTGCTTCACCTGGCTTTCTGGAGCCCAAAGCCCTGGGTGGTTTCCAGGGGCTCATCTGCAGCCTCAGTGTAGTGCAAATGCTAATGGCCATGCTGTGCCATTGGCTTCCCCAGCAGCCAGATTTCATTTCAGCAACCACAGATCTAGGCTGGGAAGCAGCCAGAGGTGAGAGCATGGCTTTGCACGTGTCTCTTCTCTTTTTCTGGTGAATGAGCAGCACTGCCAGAGTCGCTCTGTGATCTGTGATGTGCAGGCAGATGCAGCCTCGGGGCTTCAGATCTGAGTTAGCCATGCTTGTCCCTTGCCACTCTTCCCAGTGATTTTCTGGCAGGGAAGAAAAGTGAGTTAGATTGATAAACTTTTAGGCAGCATTCACTGGAGCCTCAGTAAACACATTTGTGGTCAGTTTTATCTCAGTGCCATCCACATGAAATAGCGTAAAGAAAGAAGGGCAAAAATGTGGAATCATAAGAGGAAAATGTAGTAACACAAAAAGGCAGAATTCAGAGAAGGACTATAATAGGAAAACAAAAACAAACATTTCATCACTGTGAGGGTAAAAAGCTGAAATTATTTAGTTTAATCCACTGCATACTGCTCATATGATTTTCCACCTCTCAGATGCTTCAAATTAGTTTTCAACCTCCTTTCAAGCGATAAAACATCAATTACAAGGCTGTTGTCACATTTCTCTTATAGTTAAACTTTCTGACTGCATTATTGAAATGCTTCAGCATACCACTGTCACCTAGAATACCCACAGTGCACTAAATTGTTGTTATTTGTGGGTTACTGTAAATGTCTCTGCACATATAGGCTTAAACAGCTCCCTGTTGATTCCTTAATTTAGATATCAGAAACCACTGCCTCCTCCTCCTCCCCGTGTCTCTGGTCTCTCTGATTCCACACAGCTTCATTAGGTACAAACCTTTAAATTCTCTTCCTGCCTCTCCAGGTCCAGGCCACTCTCCACTAAAAGAGACAGAGCATACAATTGGAAGCTTTTTGCAAGAGATGAAATTATACCCTCAGCTCCCTGAGGTTTCATTTCCACTTAACAAAAAAAGCAGCCTGAAGACAATGGAGTCACCAGGAGTCTTGCTGTGAGCAGTGGTGCATCTTAGGTGCCTGTGGCTGGACTGTTAATGGCAATCCCAGATGGTCATTTAGGAGACCCAAGGCTTGGCTTTTCCACTGAACTACTCAGTACTTCTGAGCATCCTGTCTGCTCCTGTGTTCAGAGCTGTGGATCATCTCAGAGGAGACTGATCCGAGACCCCCTTTTCACAGGCATTTCCTCAACATCTAAGGCAAGGACCTAGTCTCATTTGATATTTTTTAAATCAATATTTCATTAAGCAATGCTTTTATGGCATTTCAGTATTCATCTATAGTAATTAATATAAGCCTTTTATCTGTGTAAATCAAGACACTTCAGGAAGGTTGAAGTACATAAAAACACTGTATTAAAGATGAAGAAATATGAATCATGCAGAGGGATTATGTACTTTGCCCAATTGCCTGGCCATTTAACGGATTAATTCTTAATCTGGTTCCATATGCTCAGGGCCATGCTGCCAGATTTTATCTCCTAAATGTAAAATATTTTACATCTGAAAAAAACTAATCAGGTTAATGACACAGTCACTTTGCAATTCAAGTAATACTCTATTTTTAATGAACTTAATGAAAAAAAAAAAGTGTTTGATTAGGGTGTTTCTCTGAAATGTCTGTATTTCAACCCAGTATAAGATTTTCAGTTAATAACATGTTTAACGCTCAACTGTTTGGCAGTATGTTTAATTTTCTTTATTTTAATGTTTCACTCTGTTTGTCTGCACATGCAGCTGGGAGAGAAGTCTGTGTCACAAAGAAGTTTTATTTCTAAGGTATTTCATTCCCAAGACTTAGGTGAAGGATACAAGTGGAAAGCAGTATTTACACAAACTTGATGTTCTCTGGTTTCCCTGTGCTTTTTTTTTTTCCCAAGTGGCTAGCAGCTTTACATTTCATAGCAGGAAAACAACCAAACCAGAGGGACTTCACCTACACAAATGCATTTTGTGAGATGATTATTCGACTGACATTACAGAGCTTAAAAACTCTCAGACTTCATGGTCTCTGAAGACTGAATTCATTATATCTTAAACAAGACAAGATTCTCCTTTGGGAATTTTCTATCTGTCTGTTTTTCTTGTATATATAGTTTATCTGCTTAGGAATGACGCAAGGAGAATAGATCAGCTCAAATTTGTTGATACTTTTGACATTTTATTTTTTTCTTCATAAAAAAAAAAAAGTTACTTGTTATTAGAAACATAACCTACTTCTCCTTGTGTAGGCAGGCACATGCTTCTCCCCTCAGCTGAGACACAAGGCCCTATTCTTAGCTCCACTTTCATTTACGTTGTGCCTTGAGGCAAGATGCTCAGGATATAACAGCTCTGCAGTTATGACTGGTTTGAACTATGCAAAATTAGAGCTCTCTTGAACATTATGGGCATGTTTAAGGTATATGAAAGGATGTTAGAAACCTGGTATAGAAACTCTATCCAAGGATATGTAACCCTGACAAGCAAGAAAGGAACATTAAAAATATTTGGAAATATTTGCATGCAGTCACTCAGACAGGTATAGAACCAGCCTGCTGTTTCGTCCTCATGGCAGCTGAGAATCAGGAAATGTCTGCAGTAAAGGGTCAGCTCCCCAGTGGATGGAGCTTACTTGGTGTCTTAGTTTGAAAGACAGGTGTCTACTAGGGAGGGCAAGACCTCCCTTTGGAATGGAGAATTCAAACCCCCTTCCTTCGAATTATTAAAACTTTGATATTAAGTCAGCTTTCAGGCAAANTGGTGCTATGCTTTCCTAGCCATTTGTATTGTTTTGGTTAAGCACCCATAAGTACCCAGCAGTTAGTCTCCTGGCGACTTTGTGGGAAAAAAATCTATAGGGAAAAAAGAAAACCAAATCTAACCCCCAACACTTAGTTTCGCTGATGTTGATTTGCACAAATTGACAAAACTAGATGGATCTGACAAATTGACAGAGCATTCACCTGTGATGGATGCACTCAACCTCCTCAACCAAACTAGCAGTAGTCTGGTACAAACTCCAAAGAAGGTAAAGACCTGCGCCATAGGCAAGACAAAATCTCCCCAGGGAAGCCACAAAGGGGCAGAGTGACCCAGGGGGCATTGATGCATATGGACTTGGAACACCAAGCATGCTGTTAATGCAAGGAGAGAAGGTGGTTTTGCCAAGACTCATGTGTGTGGGTACAAGGAGTCTCATGCTTACCATTCTCACTGTATGCACTTGAACTGTGGACCAACTGCTTTATCCCGTAAATATGACAGCCTAATTGAGCTCTCCCTGCTAGGCACTGTGGCTGCCTAAGTGTGATCTCCACGGGAGCTAGGATGTCTCTTAAAGTTTGAGGTTCTTTACCTGAGATCAAGACATCCTTCCTTACCCAAGGCAGAGAGATTCTTTCTTTGCAACAAATCCTTGGTAAGTGGCTGGTAGAAAGCATGCTAAATTAATACTAATGAAATCATGTGATTGATTCCTTTACAAACAAATTGATTCCTTTGATACAAACAATTGTCCAAGTCTGAGACTAAGATTGGCTTTAGGCTAGGCTTCATCACAAGTTTAGAAAGCAAGGGGGTCACTCAGAACCTCATGACTCAAGGGTAGTGCCTCCCATACCCTATTGCATCATTGGTCTCTGTCACTCTATGTGGATTCTAACTTGATTTGCCTTTGTATGTTTCATCCATGTGGTAAGTAATAAAGTGAGCCTTGCCATTGAACTTTGTTAATGCACATTTTTATAAAAACATATTAAACCCATTTTTGCTGATATCTTTGATGGTGATTGCTTGAGTGACCCTTAAGTATTCATTTGTTATTTTGACACTGTTGCTTCAACACTACCTATTACTCCTTTCTTTAAGATCTGCACCTTATCTCTCCTAATACTAGTGTGAGATAGGATTAGGAGAAAAATCTGTTCCACTTAATACTACAGTGAACATCCATCAACTTTGGAAGCTGTATATTTCTTCCTAGCCCAAAATGGGTGGCAAGATCCCTCTCCCTCCTCATGAACTTCTTAAAGCTTCCCTTGAAGCCTGAGCAGAGGAGCAGCTCCTCCAGGTGCCTTGAGGCAATCCCACCTCATTTTGAGGGGAAGACAAGAAGTGAGAGGAAATTATTTTAATTTCTCTTTTTCCCTCACCACCTCTCCAAGTTTGCTGGGGGGCAATGGATGTACTGGCATTACTCCCCTCGGGCACAGCTGCTGCAGAGTTTGGCACAAGGCTGAGAGCAGTGGCTGTGGCTTGAAAGACTGACTGGTTCAGGACTGGTGCCAGCAGCAGCTATTCTGGTTCCTAGCTTAGGGATTTGGAAATAACTTTCCCCAGGTGAGGAATCTGGCAAAAAAAAAACATTTCTGGGCCTTCAAATGATGGGTATCTGCATTTTGAGTGTTGGGTGTGTAAAGGGTTGAAGGGGGCTTGATGTGTGACCACGGATGTCAGAGAGCGGATTAAGCCACTTACTGCAGTGGCATATGTCTCCATGAGAAAGGACTCTGGCTTTAAGTCAGTATCCCTGGCTGTTACTGAGAGTAAAGATAAAGCATCGATTTCATCACCACAACAAGGTTTTCAGCAATTAGAGCTATTGTCATGTCTTGCAGCTGGTGCTGCAGCAAAACTGCCAAAGATGTGGATATTTCCCTCCACTGGGTAGGTAACAATGATAGATAAAGATGTAACTTCATAATTGACCAGGCAGGGATTTATATGCTCACTGGTCTTTGTTCACCATATTTCCTTGCACAGCAAAAAATAGTCATCTGTTGTCTGCTTGCTCTTTCCCTCGTTATACCTGAAGATCTGTCAATGCCATACCAATACTCTGCACTAAAAAGAAGCAAACAGAACCAGTGCCCTTTCTTCTGCCAGGGCATGTACTCAGAACTTGGGGCATCTACATGGGCTAAGTCGGTGACTTGACATGGCTATGTGATGACAAAGACATGGTCAGACCTTCCTTCCCTGGACTTCATTCCTTCATCTCTTACTGAAAGCACTTAAGGAAAAACTGTCTGCTGCGCTGTTTTGTATTCATTAAGTAGCTCTCCCCTTCTATGTTAGTTCAGGGCCAAGACTGCTGAATGGTGTTGGAGAAACCATTCCACTAGAAGTTCATTGTTTGGGATATTCCCAGGCAGATCAGATAAACTAAAAGTCCCTTTGGTAGCATAGGTGCAGAGTCAAAGTTGAGGATGTCAGGTGAGCTGGTATTGATGTACCTCACAGCTCTTTTTTTAGGCTGGTGGTTCCAGAGTCTGATTTCATTGCTAAAAATAGCTGTACTGCTGCAAAAATGCAGTCTTCAGGAAGTAATTTTATCAAGCACTAGAGTGGCTCTTCTTTGAAAAACAACCAAGGAAAAAGTGTGGTGTAGGGGTCTGTATTTATTGTTTTTTATAACTGGTTGGGATCCATACTTGAAGCCGTGTCTTCTGCATCACTCTGCACTGTCCCTGGTAAAGCAAATGTGAAAGCTTATGAAATAGAGAAAACCTTTTTCTCTGTTTCTTGCTCTCAGTGGTGTCAGTTTTATGCAATTAGAAAGCAGAAGGTAGTAAAAATCTATTTCAGTCACCCAAAATCAGCAAAAGTGACAATTTGCAGAGTTGTGAGGAGGTTGGTTATGTCAGAAGATGCTGCCTTGGTAGTCAGTTTTCTATGTGGAATTTCACCATAATTTCTCACTCACGGGCACACATGACAATTTAGAAGAAAGACATGCATTTTCTCGCCCAGGAGTAACAGCTGTCCGGACACAGGGAGGTAACTGCCAAGGACCTGACTCATGATCTCTGGTGGCCTTTAGGGAAGGAAGCTTTACCACTTGCTAACCCTCCCAAACTGGAGCTCAGTCCCCAGACTTGGCTGGCCAGACATTGTCTCTGTTACGGGCATTCCCTGAAAGCTGTAAGTGAGATGACCCTAGAACGGTGCACCTCACCCATTGTGAACCATCCCTGCATGTCCTTGATCAGTAAGAAGACCCTCCACCTTCGTTGCATGTTGTATCTCAAATATGAATTTGCTCGCATGATGGAACTCCTCAGTTTTCAAAGAACGAAGCTCCAAGATAGTCTTTATGAATTTGGGGCAGCCAGAAAGAGTGGAGGGGGTCAGTCTTGGGTAAGAGCAGTTGTTATTAGCCTGAATCAGCAGTTGAAACAAAAGACAGCAGTACATTTAACTGCAACCTCTATTTTTCAGTGGCTACTCTGCCACAAAATGCATGTGATCTACAGGCAGAGGTGGAGATGTGATACCAGTGCTGGGTTCATGCTCTGTCCTCTGACCCACCAACATCCAGTTCAGCCCCTGGGGACCAGGCTGCAGCCTAGACTTCAGCAATGTAGGCTCCCTCCCCTCTCCTGCTCACAACTGAGGCCTCATTTCCCCTGCTCACATCCATTCTCCAACAGTGGCGATCACTGGGGAGCACAAATGTATCATTGTTTCCATAGAGCCATGGGATGCTCCAGGAAAAAAGAAATCATAGGCTGGTGCCCTGGGAAAAATTTCCAAATTAGACTTTAAAGCTGGAATTGGGTAGGGCTGCTGGCAATGACAACTAGGAAAAAAAAAACGTGTTCTGTTTCCCTGTAGCTCAAAGTGCTGCCTCTTGGATAGCAATTATATTCACCCAGGTTATTTTACTATTTCTCAGGGAAAAAAAAATCCTTAAAAATATGTTTTGTGTGTTAATCTGGCACCGCGGTTTTCCTGAATAGGGGCACTTAGCTCCAATTTATTTTCAGCAGTGGATTGTAAAATGGTTGTGGGTTTTTTTCCCTGACAACAAAGCAAACATGAAAAAAAATCAATCTTTGGAATTAGTCTTGACTTTACATTTTATTAGGCCCAATTAAATATTCATATTAGGTCATTCTTAATTGTCATTTTGTCATTATTAAAAATGTTAAGGCTTAGTAAATGATTTTTTAATAACTGTTCTATGCAAAGGCTTCTGTCAAAACTTAATTATAATTTTGCTAGTTGTTTATTTAAAGCATCACTGTAGTGCTGAATATTATATCTGAATTGACCAGTCTTTATATTTGTTCTTATAGAACAAATGTTCTTCACAGAATCTCAGAATCATGGGATGGTTGGAAGGGACCTTAAAGATCACTTTGTTCTAACCTCTCTGCCATGAACAAGAGCGCCTCACACTAGACCAGGCAGCCCTATCCAGCCTGGCCTTGAACACTTCCAGGGATGAGGCATCCACAGCTTCTCCGACCTGTACCAGTGGCCTGCTGCCCTCACAGTAAAGAATTGCTTCTTAATATCTAACCTAATTTTCCCTTCTTTCAGTCTGTACCCATTACTCCCTGTCCTGTCCATACAGTTCCTGATGAAGAGTCCCTCTCCAGCTTCTCTGCAGGCTCCTTCAGATCCTGCAAGGTTGCCTTGAGGTCTCCACACAACCTTCCCTTCTCCGGGCCGAACAGCCCCGACTCCCTCAGCCTGGCTTTGTAGGGGATATGCTCCAGTCTTCTTATTAAGTTTGTGGCCCTTCTCTTGAGTTGTTCCAGCAGGTCCATGTCCTTCCTGTGTTGGAGACCCCAGAGGTGGACACAGCCCTGCAGGTGGGCTCTCACCACAGCCGAGCAGAGGGGCACAATCCACTCCCTCACCCTGCTGCCTGCACTGCTTTGGATGCCGCCAAAGCATCCATTTTGAATCCATTTGGTTTTACAGGCGCTCTGAGATGCCCCCCAGGCCCTCATCCACCAGCAACCCCAAGTCCTTGTCTACGGGGCTGCTCTCAATTATTTCTCCACCCAGCCTGTGGGTGTGCCTGGGATTGCCAGATGCCATTATAGCTTGATAATGTGCCTGGTGAGAAAGCCTGGCAAATATGAGATAAACAGGTCATATACATATTGTCAAGATTGAGTCTGAGAAATAGCTAATTAGACCTTTTCTCCTTTGCTAAAAATTGTTATAAATGTGTTGCTTTATCCTGGACAATAGTTGGTACTCTTCTTTAAAACAATGCTAGCTGAACTCAGTATGGGATGACTTCCTCAGGAAATAGAGTAATAGGGTATTTTTGAGGGGAAAAGTTTCAAAACTTGAAGCATTCTTCAGCTCAATAAAAAAGTGAAAGATGGCTCAATTTATAGTGCAATTTATAGTACTGCACTGACTGTTGCTTCATTCATAAATACCTATATTCAGTGTGGTTTTCAAGCAGAAACAAACCTTTGCATGAGTGAGATCTCATTGGACGAGCAGCCAAATTGAGTTTAGAGTTCTCAAACAAAAACAATTTTTTGAAGGAAGCTGAGGAAAATACACCACTCATTGCCATTAGGCATCTTGACACCAGTTCCGATTTCAAGCCGACTATCCACTTAGCAGGAGATATTTGTTTAAAATTAAACATGCCAAGAATCAGACTTCCAGGGGAACAAGGCAAATTTGTCGTTTCCACACTGGAAATCTGTATGTCTGCATCAGTGAATTTTGGATCCCTATTCTTCCTACTTAAATTAATTGCTAACCATGCTAAAATAGAGCAATTAGGGCCTGAAAGCTCTGATGCAGTGGTTCTTGGTGAAGGAACTGGCAAGTGGGACAGGGGATGGAAGGTAACTAGCCACAAACCAGGCTTTATCAGTAGTAGAAAAATAACCAGAATGCAAGAGAGCTTGGGAAAATGAGGTCTTGTCTTTTAGTGAACAGACTGTTGGTCTTGGATACAAAAGTTTACTGTGTGAAAACCTGGGATTATGCAGTGGGGTGAGGGAGGTGAGCCTTGCCCCAGCACATCTCTTGCAGCTGCAATGGACATTGTTGCTCGAGAGGTATCTGCCAGGATGGTATCTGTCATGTCTGTGTTTACAACAGGATTAGAAACACCCATTTTAAGGGGTCTGCAAATCAACTGGAAAAATTGGCTCAGATCAGGATCCTGGCTTACAAAGCTATGGTCTTAAAGCAATTGTAAAAAAAACCCCAGATCATCTGCTTTTCAAATTACAGCAGGAGAGCAAACAAATGGACCTATTTTCTGTTTGGGTTTTTTTTTTTTTTATTTCCCTAGTTGTGGTTGTGTAACACAGGATATTTTTTATATTTTTAATTAAACCATTGGTTGTTGTTAACTAAAATTTGAGATGTGCAAGAAAGAAGTGTGAATGTATTTAGTAAAAAATAAACTGACTGATACTACAGTGTAAGCTTTTATAAATGCGGAGCTATATTTTGATGTTGTAGCCAGATTGCAATATAGTACCGAGGTCAACGTAATTTGAAAACATCCACATAGATTTTGAGCAGGAATTGGTGGGTGAGGCAGTATTCCCAGGCTATTTGGAAGATCACACTATATTTAATGATGGTCTCCCTGGCCTTAAAATGCACATTCCTGGAAGTTTGCCGTTGCGTGCAGAGAGCCCTGTGGCCCCAAAGGGCTGGCTGGGTCTCTGGCAGAGCTGTGTCATGCAGAGCAACTCCCTTCTGCCCTCCTGCCAGGATGCTGAACCCGCAGCGTGTGCATCAGGAACATCCCTCTGCAGCCCCAATCCTCCCCCAGCACGGGGACTCTCCTGCTCCTGTCAGCACCCTGCAAGGGACATGGGCCTTAGGGGACACTGAGCCTGGCAAAACCAATTCCCAGTGTCCCTGGTGCCCAGGCCTGGGGCTGCAGATAACTGATGCCCTCCACCTTGGCCATGAGGCCAAGTGAGTGCTCTGTGAGCCCAGTATCCTTAGATCACCAAACAGGCTGGATGTGACCCTCAGGAGGTCCATATCACCAACATTGTCTTTCCCCAGGTATGCATTGGGCTGGGCAATGAGGTGGCATCAGCATGGAGCACTGCCCCGCTGGCATTACAGCTCCTGCTGCACCTGCACCAGGGGCAAACACCTCTATGAATGTGCCCTTGTTTTTCCAGCACAATGGATATCTGTAACTGGGTTGTTCATGAAAGAGTAATCTCTTTGTTCATTTAAATTCTCTCTGTGGGACCTCAGGTGGGCTCTGGTGGGATGTCTGAATTCAAACAGACTCAAATGCCTGAGTGCTTGCAGATGGATTTACTTGTGAGTGAAGTCTCCTAGCAGTGTAGCAGATTACTCAGCTCGTTGGTTTGTTTGCCTTTGTCAGAGTGGAAGTCCAGGAGGCTGTAGCTTGTGATGTAGCAATAGTTAGATGCTGGAGTCCAGGGCAGGTGGAAAACCCCTCAAACTGCCCTGGGCGGTCTGAAACCCTGGCAGAGACCCTGGCACAGACCCCAGGAAAGCACAGTCTTTGGCCTTAGTCCATGGGAAAAGCTTCCAACACTTATACATGAGTTAAGAAATAATAAAGATTTAAAATAGAGTTAGTTTAGTTTGTCACAGGGTGAAAAATTGTAGTTTGTGGTTTTTAGTATGGAAGTAGATTAAAGCAAGATGGAGAATTTGAGGCGTTGTCTCATCTTCTTCTTCTTCGTCTACTCCATCCTCTGCTGTGACAGTGGCACAAAGACATTGGTGGAATGAAATCAAGGTAGAAATTATGTGTTTAGAATAGGTGTTAGTAATTGGCACAAAACCATAAATATAGTATGTTTTTAGAGTTAATTGGATTAGAAATCTTTGAAACGACCCTGACGCCTGACTCCGTGTTCCTGTAGCAGCATCTTCCCTTAGCGTGTGGACACTCTTGTAAGACCTTGAGATAAGAAACAGAATAAACATCTCTGTAGACCGAGTTGCAGGATCCGTCTCATCTTTCAACCCTGGTACAGGACTCTGAGAGACAGAAAAACCCTATTTAGGGAGATGTTGGGGTTAAAAAATCCCCACAGTTAGAAAGTCTCAGAGGGCCACTCATCTGTGAACTCAGCATAAATTGTGCCATTACCAACAGCAGTGAAATCTGGGACCTTGAAACAAAGCCAGCTGTTTCTCCCCATTGTTGGCTGAGGCCTGTTTGTACAGGGAGAAGAATGGCAGCATCAAATGAGCAGAATTATTGAGGAAAAAAACATAGCAACAGTGCAGCCTTGTCACTTAGTAACAAGGTAGAATTATGATGAAGAAGGAGGGAATATATATAAATAAAATATTCAGGAATATACATATTCATTAAAATGATACCCAGAAACAGAAAGAAGAGCAATAGCCAAGCATCTAAAAATGTTCTTTAATGAAAAAGAATTTTAAATATCTGTCTCCGCTGCTCAGAGCTCAGTGATGATATTACCTTCCCACATGACAGTATGCTATTTCAGGTTCCCCCGGTTTCCTCCCCCCATCTCCTCACCTCAAGTACATGAGAAACCTGACAGATGAGCTTGAAAGTGTTGCTTTTTGTTCCCAGACATGTGTTGCTGGTTTATTATCCTTACTGTGTCTATGTGAGTAATGTTCTTTATGTGTCAGCATGCCCGGTGCTGATGAATACACAGTGATATATTTCAGCTCTCAACAGCATCCCAATTAATTTGCCTGCTACCAGAGGCAAATTTGCTGTGGGACCAAGAGCATGTTCCTCATTGTTTTGTTTGCTTTCCTTACCTCCTGATTCAGGTGAAGAGCAGAAGATGAAAAAACAATGCTACTAATCAAATAAAACTCTTTCTGTCCTTTCTACACCTCTACACTTAAATATATTTATGTCATCTTTAATTCAGAAAAAATAAAAAAGCCAGCAACAACAACAACAAAACAAACAAACAAACCTCAAAAAACTACCCCAAACCCAAAATCAAAGCCTCAATAATATAAAATTCAAACCACTTTCCCAGATGAAAAAGTGAGGGCTTGGAAGTTGTTGCAAAACAAGATTTTGTGTTTTTAGATGTTATTCTTCCACCTTGACTATTTAATCAAATGCCCAATTCTGTTCCCACATAAAGTGAAAGATTAATCATTGCCCTTATAAATCATTCTGCTCATCTCCCTTTCATTTGCACTGAAGGTGCTCTCTTGTCTTTCAGTGCTGTAGAAGCTGCCACCCCATATTGCCAACTTCACTTTTCCTAAGGGCTTCAGTTGGGATTGTAAGTAAATGTGAAACAGTCACTTTTATTACTTATTTTATGTACGGTAAACTGATCGCAAGGCTTTTGTTTTCAATCCACTGTTTTTAATAAATATTTTACCTTCACAACTGAAACACTACTTATGAATTTTCATGAGCAACTTCACGTAAATCTTCTTAACAACTTTCCACATGAACAGGGGCTTTAAAAGCACTGTGCTTGCCAGGCAAGGGTCATCTTGTGTTTGGTTTCTCTCTCTCTAGTCAAGCACTTTCAGGGATTCAATGAAACATTTAACACAAAGAAAGGTGTTCTTCCAGGCTTCATTCATCTCTGTTGATAATAAATGTTTGACATGACTGCAGGCTACACAGTGTGCTTGTGTAGCAGTTAGTTTTGGTAGGTCCCTAAGATAAGAATTGCTCCTGTTGGGAAATACTCAAAAGAATTCACATTTATATTCGGATGTGTACCAAGACCACATTTGGTGTTTTCTATCTGAAATTTTCATAGTAAACTTAGCAGCATGTATTTGAAGTGTAGATGCATTTAAAGTTTATCTGATGTGTAAATATTAATGTGATCAGTTTGTCTGTGCAGCACCTGTCCATGGTTCATAAAGATGATGAGGAGCTACTGGGGCCAATAAATGAGCCCTGTGTGAAAAGATCCACTGGAAAACATAAATGGCATGGTCAAAAAGCTGAAACAAATTCTTTGCATGCATTGGCATTCACTGTGATGGAGATGCCATGAATGGGTGAATGAGGAGGGAGTCAGAGGAACCACCTCAAATGGATGTGTTGGGAAATGGCATGTTAGGACAAATTGATAAACTAAACATTAACAAATTCTCAGCACCAGATGGTGTTTACACAGGAGTCCTGAAAAAACACACACCACAAATAAGAATTTTCTGAATTGCTAAGTATGTGTAATCTGGCACTACTATCAGTTCTGTGTTTAGAGGGATGCGAGTGGGAACATGATGCCAAGTTTTGAGCAAGGCTTCAGGAGTGGTCCTGGGAAGAAATGATCAGTCAAAGATTTCATTTGCAGTGGTCAGATTTGGTTGTAGGTTTGAGAAGACATGGGTGTGGAGAGGAAGATCAGACTTGAAAGACACAAGAACCCCTGGAAGGATACCAGGAGCATACATACTGTGCTTGTTCAGGCTACATATCTTTTGACAAAACCTTAGGGGGAAGCAAGAATGGCTCATAACAAATAACACTTACTGTGGAACAGGAGAAGTTACTTATGGGCTAAACCCCAGAAAAGGGAGGATTAGAAGAAACAGGCACCTCATACATCAGGAGAGGGTCCTACAGACACAAGACCTGGGTCTGGTGTTCAGCATCTTCCTAAGAGGCCTGGAGAAGGTGGTACAAGCAAATAGTGACAATGTTTACAAGTGATGAAATACTATTCAGGATAACCAAAACTAGTCTTGACTCTGAGAAAACTACTGAAATAGTTCACTGCACTAAAACAAAATTCTGTGTTAGGGATGTCAGGGGAAAAGTGACTATTTATATAAAATCATGATCTCTTAGCTCAGGAGAAAGTGAAAGACAGCTTGAGTCACTGTGTAATGTTTGCTAAAGGCATCCAAGCACTGCTCAGTGGGCAAGCTGGCTGTGGGATTTGGAGCGGAGGCAGGGAAATGCCTTTCCTGTGATGCAGAATTCCACTTTTGCCTCCATGTATTGGGGATGCCAGAGTACCAGTGGGGCACGGGGGACGAGTGATCTGAAGGAAGAATACTGTGGGGAACAAGTTAAATCAGCAGCGTGGCTTACACCTTCTGGCACAGCCATGTCCCAGACTGGCAAGAGCACAGAAGCAAGGCAGAGGCACTTGCCATGTTTCAGATAGCCCCTCTGAGACCCTCGCTGCAAGCCTTGGATGGCTCTGTTTTTTGGGCTAGATGGGACTTTGGTATGACATTTCTCAATGCCATCCCAAGTTACTAGGCTTTCAAGTATTTGCGATGAGTTTTTACACGCAGGAGAATAGAAGCAAGTTGGTGGTGGGTAGCAGGATATCTGTCACAGCTGACATTTGTAGCTGGGCAGTTATGGTTGAGACACACCTCAGCAGCTGCTAGTCAGAGGGGGGGTTTTTTGCCAGGACTTGTTTTATGCGCTGGTGTGTCAGCCATGATTCGGTGTACTCGAAGTTGTCCTGTCTTACCTTGTTCCCTTCCCTGTTGGAAAATAGTATTTTTTTTCTCTGCGGAGAAGTAGGACTTAGCTCTCTGCTGTCCTAGAATTGCCCACAAGAAGAAAAAATAACGACCAAAATGAACAATGAATGTAGCTGTTTTTCCCAGTTATTCTGTATATGATTTATTGCTTTATTTTCAACACACGAAGAAGGCTGTTAATGTGACTATATTGAATGGAACACCTTATTCTTTTTATCATGGTGTCTTTCTTATCATGTGGGAGAGCAGTGGATTTGCATCTATTTGACATTTGAAGTGGTCTGCCTCTGGCTGATCCACAGCTCTGTGCCGCATGATCCAGACTAAGAAAAGTCCATTTCAGTTCTTAGGACAGGTGCAAGATTAAGCATCAAGCATCTCGCTTCTGAAATTGCTTGTGATTGTTTTTCCCTCCACAAATGTCTGCATACCTAGCAATTAACTGCATCCAAAGATCAAAAGCTAAATTTTCTCAGACAGAAATTGCTGTATCAGAGCTTAGTGCTACTTGTACTGCACTTTAACTATCAGGTGATCTTTCGTTGCTTGAAGGTGAAACAGGCAGACTGGGCTTGCCCTGCAGTCAGGGAGAACAGAAGGGGAAAGAGAGGACTACATGAGCTGGGAAGAAGCATAGATTTTATGATCCTGAGATGGTAACACCACAGAAAAATGTTGCTGTTTCCTCTGTAGGGCTAGAAGAGTGCGAGAGGGCTCCTCACTGGACTTGCAGACCAAAGTGCCACAGATGCCTCCTGTGTGATGGTGCAGGGGGAAGCCCTGCACTGGCTCCCCTGTGGCATGGCACGGAGCCTGGGGCTGGCCATCTCCTTGCAAGACAGGAGGTGACAGCTCCATCCACCCAGCTGGGGAAAGATAGGACCCAGCAGGGAGAGAAGGCCTGAGTGTGCCCCCCCCTCATGCTGCAGGCAATGGTGGGCTTAGGCAAGTGCCTTGGTGATTTTTTCCCTGTGATTTGTAGAGAAGCTCCTGATGCCTTCACCCTTAATTGCCTTAATTAATCCATTATCCTCCTCAAGGGGAATTTTCTACAGAAAGAGAAGATGTCACTCCTTGAAATGTTTGACTGGTAGACCAAAAACTCCATTGTCAGCTTTTTTCTTTTGTTTTTACTATATTCTAAGTTGAGCTATCATATTGACAATTTATCATCTAATCCTATTGCTCTAATTCATTTACCTATGCATTAGGATAAGAATGATTTGCATAACAGCCTTCAGTTTTCTGTTTAGCCACAAAATACTCTGATTTTTGCTTGAGTTAAGTGGGATCAAACTGCAAACAGGCTGGAGAGTGATCTCAGGGGACCTGCACTGGTTCTGGCACTGCTGGGGAGGGTGTGGCTGCTCCATTTTCCTGCAGACTACCTTGCAGGGAGCTGGGGCCTGCTGGCAAATGTCCCTTCTTGGGAAATTTGAAAAAAGAATAGGAAAATGTCTTCCTTGCCCCAGTCATGAGTGGTTAGATTCCATTTGCCTGTATTTATCACTTTCTGCACAACTGATAAGGATTGTTTAGCAAGTTGGCCTTTATATGCTGTTTTCCTTCCTTAGAGCAGAAAAAGTTTGTAAATGAGTTGTAAACCTTCCACTGGACTGGCAGGACTGATAGCTTTTTGTTTTCAAGGAGACAGTCCCCGAAGAGATATTTTCATCAGATTTTCCTGGTGAGAACTGGAAGTGTTCATTCCCTGTCTGAAGACTGGAGGGCCTGGCGTGGTCAGAGCTGCTGTAGGCATCTCCCACAGCCCACTACTGAGCTGTGGATGCCTCTGCCCCGTTGTCCAAACAATCCTGCTCCCACATGGTAAAGCACAGCCCTCACTACTCATTCCCTGTGCAGCTCTTTGTAATTCTGATATGTCATTCTTCCAATTCACCCCATTTTTCAGTTTCTTCTGCTAGACATTTTTATTTTGTTTAGCAGCTAGGTTTTATACATGGACTGCTCTGTAGAAATTTTACATTCTATTTCTGTGGCTGGCACATAACATTTTCCCAATTGGTTAAGTGTCCATACTTAGAAAGGTAGAACTGCCGTATATGACTGCAGGCACATGGAAAGTCGTAACCCCCTGTGGCAGATCATTAACTTCAGATCAATAGGAAAATCACTTTTCCCTTGCCTTTTTTGTAATGCCTGTTTTTTTTTTCCTAGAGTCCAGATGCTTCTCAGGGAGGTGTTTTCAGAGAGAGCTGTTATTCTTCTAACACAAAATTGTGTTATCAAAGAACTTCTGCTGGTACTATGAAAATGCTGAAATGAAATGCAAATCTAGACATTAAAGACAACTTCCTTAATAACTGAGGTAGATTTCTTCAAGCTTGCCTCTTTTGAATTGTATTTCTTTTCCTAGGAAAGGAGATAAAGGAATGTTTCTACAAAGAGCCTGTTTTTACAACTCTCCCTCAACTTTGGTGCATATCCTCCTGAGGAGGCCTGTGGGATCACACCATTTGCAGATGTCCACGTCATGTGATATTCTCCATTGTATTTTAACATACACATTTTTATTAGGATGTGATCTAATTAAAATTACTTCTCTGTGAGAGAAAAACTGTGGATATTTTAATTTTCTAGAGGCTGTTGATAGCCTGGGGTATGCTTGATGGAAAAATGTATTTCAGTGTTCTCTCCTCTTTTCTGATAAATTATATGCAAACACTCCTTTTGAAGCTAAGCAAAATCCATTTTCCATTTTGAAGATAATGCTGGGATGTCCCTGTCTGCGTGTCATCTCTTCCATGGATTCCCCATGGTCCTGTTTTAGCATCTCCCCGTGCTGTGAGGTGGAGGTAGGAGCAGCCACCGGGGTGGCTGGGCCCCCTGGACAAGGCAGGTTGGCTCAGGGGCTCAGGGATGGCCCTGTCCTGGCATGGTATAGGTGTTTCAGAGCTTCACTCCACAGCTGACTCCCTCAGTGCTCCTGAACGAGGGGAGGAAGAGAGAAAGTAGTAGGTCTCTTATGAACCGTAGGGTCTTTAGGAAGAGTTTGGTAGCATTTAATGCCTCTGTCTCTTATTCATTACCTCTGGCACTTTCAGACTAAGGAACTGGCACGCTTGGACAATGGGGAAGCCAGTCTGCAGCAGGTTTGGGTCACTATGGTACTGACCCTATCCATTGCACAGCCACTGCCAATGCATGTGCTAACACATCTCACTATCCTGGTTGGGAAGCTGCCAGGTCCTCACTGCATCCCAAGCTCAGGTCTTTGACTGCATTACATAAATTAATTCCTCTTAATGGATGATGTTGTTTTCCTTCTGCATTAGAACCTACTCAGGAAGACAAAGTGGTCCCCCTGGTTCATAAAGGGTTAATACTTTCAGTCCCAGCTGCTCTATTTTTATGGCCTTAGTCAATCCCATAAAGCCCCCAAATCCCTGGCAGTCTTTACCACAGAGATAACCACACAATGAACCTATCTGCACATCACAAAAAGCCGACAGTAAATTTACAAGTACTCCATGGGATATGGGGCCTCATTGCTGATAACCAGCTTTGGCACTGAATAGGAGCTGTACACTTATGCTTGCTTTATTGTGTTATGTTTTCCCCTGCAGATAGCAGCTCATTGTGGGAAAAGGCAAGGACTTCTTCTGGAGCACACTCAGTGCCCTTGAAAACACATCTGTGCTCTGTCTTAGCACTCCTGCCCAGTTTAGTCAGCACTGGTGTTTGTTCCTCTTTCTCTTTTTCTGTTTCCTCTGCCTTGTCTCTACTTATAATTTCACAAATTCTCTCTATCTTATGGGCCAGAGATAATTTCTATTGAAACTGGCTGAGTTGCACAAATTGTGAGATGTTTTTCCATGGTACTCTGGTATTAATCGGTGTTGATCTTAAGATCTTCTTCTCTGCTGAATGCTTGCTGGGGTGTGAAGCATCTGCTTAGCTGTTATGTAAAGAAATACATTTATTAGGTAGTCAGTGTAATCACATAATCTTGACAGACACCAGTGGTTGCAAGCCGCAGTTTCATATTTTATGAAGTGGGAAGATATATAAACAAGCCACCAGCAAAGCAAAAGTAGGTGCATTTCTGCTGCTGAGGGACACATTTACAGGATTATGTTTCCAAAGTTGGTTTTCTGGAAAAAAAACAGAGGGTCATTAGCTCTCTGTGAGTGCAACAACTCAGAGGCAGGCATGGAGTGACCACTTTGTGTTCAGTGTTTCCCAGTTGGAGGTGCACGGGGCAGTGTTGCAGGTGATGCAGTGCGTAGGACAGGGGCAGGGACAGGGCTGGTCAGCTGGAGGAAGGTTACAGCGACCCTCAACCATCTTAGCTGGTGGGAAGTGGTGATATCCATGTAGGAGATGGGGATGGAGCAGGGCCAGGAATCATTCTACAGCACGGCCAAGTCTGGATGGAGGGGTGTGGGTGGTCAGGAGGAGTTTTGGAGCATCCTTTTTGAGGTGTTCAGCAGTGAGTGGCTCCTTCAGGCACAGTTGGTGACCAACAGGCCATATCAATTTGTTACTGCCCTTGAATGGAAAGGAAATATTTCAATTCCTTGTGCTGCTCAACATGCAGCACAGCTGATTTCAAGTGTACACAATTGGCTGAACTACTTGCCTGCTTTGAGAAAAGTGGTTGCTTATAGTGGAGAGCTGGACAATAGTTTTCTTTCTGTTTCTTCCATTTTTTAATGACCTCTGTTATACTGTCAAGATCTGCAGTGATTTGCTATCTCAGTGTCAGTCAGCCAGCTAAATCTGTTGACTGCTTTATTATACATACCCAGGGTGTTGTCCACCCACAAAGGATGCAGCTAATTTGTGTAAAGAAAGTATGAGTGGCTTCTTTGGGCCAATTCCTTTATTTAAATATTTCTGCATCACCTGAACTCCCAGTATGCATTGCCAACATTTCAGAGATTTCTGGAAGGGATAACATCAGCACTGAATAATTAAAGAGAAAATCAAATGTGTCTGTGCATTTTTAAAAAATTATTCAAGGATGTGAGAGTGTTTCGTGCAGCATGAGTGAGCTCTGAAACTGTGCATATGTAAGCCTGCCAACCCGATGGAGTAATAGTGTACAGAGCTTTTGGAGGAGTTCCTCCTCTTTTCCTCAAGCTGTCATTGTTGATGATGAGAAGGCAAAAATATTTCTAATTCCTTTTTCACTTTGCTGGTGGTATAAAACAAGACAAGACAACCCACCACCCCATGATACTTTTTCTGTGCTTCCTTCTCAAAACAGAGGAATGAAAGTGGAATACCTCAAATGGAGGTATGAAATAGTCTCTCTGGTGTCACATGGTAGTCAGACATGGCATCCAATTCTTTCCTCGCACACCATATTAATCTCTTTCTGAATTTGGAATTGTAATAAGAGCTCATGAGATTTTTGAAAAAGAAATCAAACATGTCAGTTTGCTCTGAATTTTCCACATCTCTAGTGCATGTTGAAGCAAAAACCCTTTATGTACGTTGTAGTCTGGTATCAGACATTTCTCAAACTGGCATTTTCTCTAGCATCATGTATGAATTAGAATTCTGTTGATACTTATTTTTATACTAAGCTGGATATGTGATACATTAGATGTATGCCATTTTGTCTATTAGCATGGGTTTATTTTCAGCAAGTGAAATGTACGCAGTTTTAAGGATTGTGCTAGCTGCTGATGTTCGCTTTGGTATGCATGGATGGATGCACCTTCTTCAGTGAAGAAGGTGTCTTTTCATTTGAATGTGTTACCCTTTGGATAGATCTTAATTTGTTTCACTTTGCTTTAAAGGGCGTAAATACATCTCTGAGTAATTCTTTTGCCAATCAAATCCTCTTTGCAGCACAAAACTACATAATGAAATAATGGCAGTTTCAGTAAATTTATGTTAAAATTAGTACTATAATTTCTAACATCTCTTAATATTTTTTGTGATTTTTAGGTGTCACTCTTCATGCCCTTTTTTTCTACATTCCCACTTCTACCCTCCCAATAACATGTGCTATTGTTATAGAGAATGTTACAAACAAATCACAGGAGGATCTGTACTCTCAGTTCACCTGCCACATGCTGAGTTATCACATCAAAACAGACTAATCTTGTGGAAGTAAACTGACTTTCTGTTTAGAGCAATATTTACGGAGATGTGAGAACTGCAGCCAGCACTCTCACCATGTGTGTGAAGGATGATCTTTCTGCTGCCTCTAGTTCCACCCCTGCAGCAATTTCAGCTCTGTCCTCCATGTTTTACCCAGTGAAGTGGCATGAAAGGGGCTTTCCAGCTCCTTGAGTCTCGTGCATGTTTGTGCTGTGTTGCAGAGAAAGCTGCTGAGGGAAGGTAAGCTCACACTGTCAAGTGGCTGAGAGCCACTCTGACTGGCTACAAGCCAACACTTGGCTTTAAGCATCTATCCCACATGGATCCTGAGGTTTGAGTGCATTGGTGGACATATGGACTAGCTTCAAATTTTAGTTGCAAGTCAGGCAGGGCACTGCATTTGAAGAGGTGAATGCTTTGGAGGTAAGGATGTGCTCTCCTTGTTAAATAAATGAGTAGCTGATTAACTGACCAAGTCCACAAGACAGTGCTTGGCCTTGCAAAACCTTGTTTGCTCCTCTGAGGAGCTGAAAAATACTTGTTTTGATTAGAGGATGGCAGGACTACCTCAGGAACACATCACAGGGATGTGGGAGGGAGGAAAAGAGGCACAGTTGTATCAAAGGGAAGGTTAGACTCCCATGGAAGAGATTGACTATAGGAGTTTCTGTTTAACCAAGCTTGGGTGCTCTCTAGCCAGCTCTGGAGAAAGGCCAGAAGGGAGGGAGAAACAGAGACCTCACATATTTTAACAAGCTGAATCTTAAGCATGGTTTTCCTTTGTATCTTTACCTACATCTTCAAAAGAATAAATTATCCTATCTATTCTGAAGGTTGTGATTAAATGTTTCTCTTTTCATGCAGCTTGATTTAAGGATGGTGGGAAAGTAATCAGACAATGAGCTATCTTCCATCAAAGTGCTGCCAAATCCATACAGTGATGCAGCAGCAAGTGTCCATCTCTCTTCTCTGTGGCTTCTGCGTGCTCCCCTTCACATTATCAGCTTTCAGGAAGGAAGAATGTGTCACCCTGAGTGTGGCACCTAGGAAGGCTTTGGCAGCTCCCCGTGTGTGTGTGAGCATCCGTACACTGTCGTGGCATTGCTTGACCACAGGAGCTCTCCCCAAGGCAGAAACAGAGAGTTTCCTGGTTGACAGCCTCAGAAAAACCAAGCCTGGCAAGAATCTCCATTTGTATCTGGATGTTATGCCTGTGCCTTGCACCAGCTCCTGCACAGGAGACCCTTGCTGTAGGAATGTCTGCCCTCTCATTTGGCTGTCCCTGGGGATGTGTGTGGGCCCACATGAGGCTCCTGTCACAATATGAGCTGATGGGTAGATTTTGTTTATCATGAGGTAAAGGTCACAACTGCACTGGTTTTGGCAGAGCAGTGGTCACGGTTTGATCTGAGGAATGTATCTGTCATTTGCCTTTCAGAAGCGTCTCTCAGTGCATTTGCTTTCTGCTGATGCACCTAGCAGTTGTCATTGGCTAGCTAAAATCGTGGTGTGCTATGGAGTGTATGAAATGATAGTCAAAAACATAAGTGATGGACCTAGGGTACAAGGTAAGACCCCGTGGAGTAGGTGGGAGAGGGTCCCTGCAGTCCTCAACATTCTTTAGGAGTCACTGCCCACAGCTGATGGAATGCTGGGTAACGGCACCTAGAGACTGTTCAACACCTCTCTGGGATGTCCATAGGGTGGCTGTGAGGATGGGCAGGCTTTATGACTGGGATAGAATCAGAGACAGAGGAAGAGGGATCAATGATGATTGAGAAGGAGCAAGTCTGGGAAAATAGGGGATAAGTGATGAAAAGGGAGAGTTGTACGTGAACAGGAATGGCAAATGTACTTTTCACAGTTGATTGACTCTTCTGCATGCATGTGCATGTGTATGCTTTCAGTGCCAGCTGTGGGAGTCAGCCCCTGGTCAAGAGGTCACCTGCCCAACTAGGATCCTGGTACCTGGGAAGGACACACTGTGTGCAGTTTTGCCTGGGGACTTGTGTGTGGGTTTGTGCACAAGAAGCTCTGAATAGGAGCTGGAGTAGGCCTGGGGCTTGCAAGGCAGCTGGGGAGGCTGGGGATCCAGGACCAGCTACAGCAGAGACTGCCTAAGGCCACTTACTGGACGGAGAGGAAAACCACAACCAGGCTATATGCATGTTTTGCATTTGGATGAGTACTCTGTGTGTGTTGGTGTTGGGGGTTAGATTTGTTTGGGTTTTTTTTTTCTTTATAGAATTTTTTCCCATAAAGTCACTAGGAGAATAATTACTGGGTGCTTATGGGTGCTTGACCAAAACAATACAAGTGGCTAAAGGCCAGTGTCACTGAGACTACACCCTTTTGTAGTCTCAGAGAGTTTTTCTCTCTGAGGAAAAGAAAAAAGAGAAACCACNGTAAAGAGCTGTTATTCCTATCCCCATATCTTTGCCTGAGAGCCGACTTAATATCAAAGTTTTAATAATTTGGAGGGAGGGGGGTTGAATTCTCCATTCCAAAGGGAGGTCCTGCCCTCCCTAGCAGATACCTGTCTTTCAAACCAAGACAGGGGAATAGAAGCTCAGCCTTGCTGCTGGGTGGATCTGGGGACACAGAGTAGCAGCAGCCTCACATCTTTCAAGCTACCCCTTCAGCAGCTTACCTGAATATTGGAGTAGGGATCATGCTTATCAGGGCTGCTGCAAGGGTGTTGAAAGTCTGGATTAACATTCCACATAATCTTGACAGTAGATAGAGACCAAAAAAAAAAAGGATATAACTCAGTTGGGGTGAATCTAAGGTGGGTGAAATTATAGATTTAAATGGAAATAGCAATACACAGACACGCTATTAAGTGACAACCCACCTGCCTGGAGCACATGAATGGGACTGTAAGATGGCAAGAAGACACGAAACACATTTTGTGCTTCACACAAGAAAAACGTTTGTGAAAATACTGGGTCCAATTTTGGGCACTGCATCTCAAAAAGAGGGTATCTTCCTTGATTAAAGCCAGGAGAATAGTGGGAGTTGTATAGTAGACCAGAAAACATGAAAAAAAATTGAACAAACTGCTTCTTTAGCCAGAGAAGAAAATTCCGGCTGGAGATAGGATGACCTTGAATCCAAAACAAGTTGTGGCACAGGGGCTGTTTGCACTTGATGTTCTTGGACAGGCAAGAAATGCTTAATTGCCACCAAGAGAGATGTGGAGATCCTGGAGCAGGTCCAGCAGAGAGCTGTGATGTTGGTCAAAGCTCCAGAGTATATCTCTCACCAGGAAAGGCTGAGACAGTTGAGACTGTTTAGCCTCAAGATGTGAAAACAGAGAGGGCACCTTATCAGTGTCTCTGAGTATCTGCAGGGAGGATGCCATGAGGATGGACCAGGCTCTGCTTGATGGTGTCCAGCAGCAGGACAAGAGGCAAGGGGTGGAAACTGATGCAGAGGAAGTTCCACCTGAATATGAATAAGAATTTACTGAGCAAGTGACCACACCCTGGAACATATTGCCCAGAGAGGCTATGGAATTTCCCTCACTGGATACACTCAAGAACTGTCTAGACACAATCCTGTGCCGTGTGCCCTGGGATGACCCTTCCTGAGCAGGGCAGTTGGACCAGGTGAACCTCAGTGGTCCCTTCCAACCTTACCTGTTCTGTGATTCTGTAAACCACACAGGGAATGGGAGAACCACATTCCATTCCATGCCATGCCATGCCATGCCATGCCATGCCATGCCATGCCATGCCATGCCATGCCATGCCATGCCATGCCATGCCATGCCATGCCATGCCATTCCAGTGAATTCCCAGTTCACAGGGCTCGTGGGATCTCTGGTGCCCCAGCATTGACGTTATCAGGCAGGCATCTCCCAGAGGTGACCCTGGCACACAGCACCCCTCACAGCCTATAGTCCTCTGTGGATACCTTGAGGAGGTCACACTCCCCAGTCTGTGCATGCCATTGCTGGCAGCACAGGCCAGGGTTTCATGTCTTCACTGGCAGAAATGTACAGACTACAGCGAGATTAGTCAGGAAAGAACCAGGCCTCCCAGGCTCTGGGCTCACAATCAACTGAAAGTCATGCTTCCCTCTAAAACACTGCCGACCTGATGCTTTGTGGCAAACAAAAGGCTATTGAGAGCTGCTTCAAGCAAGAGATGAATGCAGAAAAGCATTTGTTGCCTCAAGGCTTAGTTATATAGGTCAGGTAAAAAGTACAGTGTTACTAACCCTTTGTAAATAAGTAATTAGGGCACTTAATATAATTGAGCAGCATAACGAATAGCAGCAATAGAAATGAATTGCAAAACGTTTCTGTCCTTCAGAGAAATGCGTAGGTATGCAAAAAGCATTTGCTGATGTGTTACTGTCTTTGTGAGTGCAAGTAGTTATCAGAGAGACAGAAAAAAATCTTAGGTTTTCCACTCCAGTGTCCTGCTGGGGCAATTTTGGTTCCAGCAATGCACTTTACAGTATTTTGTTACCAGAACTATCAAAGGTGGGTGAAATATGTACTTTTTAGGTCCAAGTGGCTGAGTGGGTGTAGGCTGACGGAGCACTGCTGAAGCCAGCAGAGGTGTGCCAAATTCCGCTGCCTGAATTAGCTAATGCACACCCAGGGCTGCACATCCTGCTGGGCCCTGCCAGCCTCTGCGAGCTCAGTGGAATTTTGTGATCAGTTGGAAAAGTCGGTGGCAGGTTTTGGCTGTGTCCTGCCTTCAGCTCTCCCTCCACCACTACCCTGCCTTTCAGTTTCTTACTGGCCCTGTAATGGGACAGCATCTTCCTGACTCAAAAGCTGTTGTTATGAGTCAGTCTGTTAAAAGGAGCATGAAGTGACTGGGTATCACAAGGAGAGAAACCCTTTAATTGTCTAGTGTTAGGCTATTGGAAGCTGTTGCTGGGTATCAGAGGGTTAGATATATCTGAACTTCTGTAGGCTGAATTGTGAAGATATGGTTTCTGGCATATAATAAGTGTTTATAGAAGTTTCATAGATGTAACTCCTGAATTACTATGAGACTGGAATATTCATGAATTATAACCCTGAGGGAAGCAGAGTATATGGATATTTAGTCACTCCACCTT
>WBMY01011381.1:87635-102453 GCA_013397315.1 Donacobius atricapilla | reverse complement strand
CCCCCCCCTTTTTCCTATTAATATTTTGCCTCCTGAGCTTGCTGGAAGTATAATTTAGCTGCTCTTCAACTGTGTAGCACACTGCTGATGCTTAGCTGTGGTCAGTCCTGCATAAGGATGAATGGGGAGTTTGGTCCCAACAACATCCTTCTGGTGGAAAATCAGAAGATGGTCCTCCTACCTGCAGACAAGTCATAGCTGGTGTTACCTCTCAAACTTGGCTGCAGGCTTTTGCACTCCTGTGACATGCTCACCAAGCCCACATATTCTCCAAAGCCCAAGACGTTGCTCCTGGCAAGGATCAAGGATACACCATGCGAGTTGGCAGTATAGTGCATTTGGGACTGTATTTTATGTGCTCATATTTAATATGGTCCCCTAGGGTGACTTATATATTTCTAATTTATTTTAAGTATGATCTGTGCAAACTACAATTACAGATTGCTTTACTGTCCAATAATACAGCTGTAAAGCACAACAGTAAATAGTATCTGAGTGAGTGAGAGTACGTGTTTTCAATTCAGATTTGAAAAGAGATGGGGAGCCAATCAGGCATGTAAATGTATTTAATCTTCATAAAGGAGCTTGTGCTCCAGAAGGATTTAACCAATTACTAGGGTTTCTCCTTTAGGCTACAGAGGATCAAAACTGCCTGGAGTCCTGGGCTGCAGCCAGGTTGCAAGCAGTCAACCCACAACACCATCCATCCAGGGGAAGGAGCAAAAGAGACTTAAGTGCAGAGTAGGTTATAAAAAAAGGGTTCAATGTAGGGCAAAAAGCCTTCCCCTGCTGTGTCTCTCCTTCTGCCAAGGTGCAGTCTCACTGCTGGGAGTAGTCTGCAAAAGAACATTTCTCACCCTGGTCTCTTTTGCTCTGGTTTCTAACAGCTTATCAGGTGACTGCAGCAGCTCAAGTTGCAAAGACAGGGTAACACTCAAGCCAGGGTTAGGAGTAGCTATACATGCACATAAATCATGCACGTGAGTCCTGAACCGTATGTGGAGCTGCAAAAGACCAAAGAAAGTAATTTCTACAGTTCAAATAATGACTATTCTATTTTAAAAAATATCTAGGTTACCTAAGGCTTATTTGAACCAATCTTAAAAGACAAATGAAATCATATGATGAAATAAAATTAAGCCTGCTAAATGGAACAGCATTTGGCAAATAACCTGTTTTATAAAACAAAAGGGTGGCTAATTCCTCTCTGATAC
Organism: Donacobius atricapilla; assembly: GCA_013397315.1. NCBI lineage: Eukaryota > Metazoa > Chordata > Aves > Passeriformes > Mimidae > Donacobius > Donacobius atricapilla. Next base: position 101,239 of record WBMY01011381.1, on the reverse strand, counting down.
ATAATATTGGCCTAACAGGAAAGACTCTCAATTTAACAAAGAGTTAATTCAAGATATTTGTGAATACAAGGAGGGTTGTTTCATGGAAGTTTTCAAAGGAATTAGTACTTTTTTCTTTCTTGAACTTTTAGCTGAATGTGGGCTGAAGTATTTCAGGACTAGGTTAAACATTGTTTAAAATGTGCCTTTTAAAAGCCCTCCATCCCCTAGGTTTTTGCGGTCATGTCTTTCTACTTCTAAGTTAATGAGAAATCTTTGAACTGCTCTTGTTGCCTGGTGTATGTGCTTTTATAGGTTTAAACTGTCTGCATTCACATTTAACTGTGCAGGAAATATATTATTTTCCCTGCAATAAGCTTAGACAAATGCTTTCTGTTCTCCCAAGCCTGGAGTCCCTCAGGTATTTTACGCTTTAAATAATTGCTCTGAATGGATGAAAAATGCTTTGTAACTTTCCAGCCAGCAGGGAGGGTGAGACAGTCTGGTTTAGGCATAGTAGTTTTCTCTTGACCTGTGCCCTGTTCTCGGGTTCCCAAGGACAGGAAAGGATGGCATCCTGGTACTTTGTACAACCCACTGCTGGTGCCACGGTCTTTGAGTACTGCCACCATTGTGTGTTTAGACATCCTCTTCCTGACAATCTTCTGCTTTGTTTTTCCTCCTCACACTAAGAGTTTTTTCTCCTTACACTAATTCACCCCAAAAGACAGATGATGAGCCTTCTCATGGGCCCAGGTGCTTTGCAGTCCCCCAACTTCTGCCATCCCTGCAGTGCTCTCGGTGAGCAGCCACACACAGGAAACACAAAGTGTTTCCCTCCTGTGAGGAAAGCACGGGCTCCAGGCCTGTCTGGGCAGGTGGCAAAACGCACACAGCAAAATGCGTTCAGACTGTCTGGGAACGAGAGATCTGGTTACAAGAATTATGTAAATCCCCAGATTTTCTTATTGGCCTGGCCACATCTGTCTGTGCCTGCTCTCTCCCTCCCCCCGACCCGTGGGATGAAGATGGGGAATGTGAGGTGGGTGGTGGAGGGCAGCGCAGGGATGCACCCATTAGCAATGGGTGCTGTGAGCAGGGCTCTGCTTTTCCAGTGGTTTAGCCCACACAGAGTGATTTGATGCAGAAAAGTTCACCTCACCTACCTCCTGCTTTATTAGGCTCTTTCCCAGCTCAGCTGTGTATGGTTAAACAGACTTTGAACCCTATTAGGTGACCTTTCAGGTCCTTGCCTGTCAATTGAATTGCTTCCCACACGCTGCTCTCCCCATTTACAGCTAGCATCAGACCTTGCCCTCTCTGTAAAGTATCGTGTGAGTGTGACCTGCTGCCATTGTAAGTGGAGCTTGGCTGTTACCAGCTATCCCTACCTGCACTCCTCCTTTACTGAGAGAGCAGGCAAAACCAGATGTGTTCAAAATCTGTTTTTTGTGTTCCTTCCCCAAAATAGCCTAAAACCCAAACCTTGGATTTTTCTTCTGAACTACAGACATAGTGATAAAGAGAGATTATTGAAAGCAAATTGGTTCTATTGTGCTTAATTTTCTTGCACCAGTGTAGAGCACTCTGTCTAAATTCAAGGCCATCTCTGCAGGCTGGATGGGGGCAAAAAGCCGTAGTGCTTTATGTCCCTCATATCTGTCCCTGGAATAATCAGATTATAGGTATTTTCTCCCAATGTGCAAAGGCATGGAAACAAAAAGAGGAACCAGCTAGGAGACTGCTAGGGCTCCATCCTCTTCTGCCTAGGTAGCCTCACTTCACTGTGGCATTCCCTAGGGTTCATGTGCTAGGAATCATCCATGGTTTGTATGCTTTGCATTTCTTAAGGGCTGAGATTTGTGTCATAAGGTTCTTCATGCCCTACTGCAATTTACATGTTAAGTAATAACAGCATAATTATTTGGTGTTGTTTATTCTTCCTATTGCATGTGTTGGGGTTTAACGCCAGCCAGCAGCTAAGCCCCACAGAGCTGCTCATTCACTTCCCTGCCTGCAGCATCAGGAAGAGAATTAGAAGGTTAAAAGCTTAGAAAACTCATAGGTTGAGATAAAAACAGTTTTATAGGGAAAGAAAAAGCTGTGCGCAAAACCAAAGCAAAACAAGGAATTAATTGACTGCTTCCCAAAGGGCAGGGAAGTGTTCAGTCATCTCCAGGAGAGCACTGCTCCATTATAGTAACAGTGACATGGGAAGACAAACACCATCACTTCAAATGTCCTCCACCTTCCTCCTCTTTCCCTCCACTTTATGTACTGACCACGATGTCAGATGGTCTGGAAGATCCCTTTGGTCAGTTGGGGTCACCTGTCCCAGCTGTGTCTCCTCCCAGCCTCTCATGCACCTCCAAGTCCCTCACCAGGGTGGAAGTAGAAAAGCAGCAAAGGTTTTGGCTCTGTGTAAGCCCAGCTCAGCAATAACAAAAACATCACTGTGTTATCAACCCTGTGTTCAGCACAAATCCAAAACACAGGCTCGCACCAGCCACTTGTGAAGAAAACTAACTCTACCCCCACCACAACCAGCACAGCATGAACACAATCATTAAAAAAAGACCTAAGCAAACAAAGTCCTTTAGTGTGAGAAAATGATATCAGAATTGACATCAATTGTACTGTTTTCAGCAAGTCTGGAAAAGGAATCAAAGTATATTTTAGATATTTTTGGGTTTTACCTCTGGGAAGTAAAAAGAATGAGGGCCACGGTCAAGTTTATAGCTTTCTCTTTTTTTGCGCATCTACAAGATGGTAATGGTAAGTGAAAATAATGTTGATTTGAGAAGAAGTAAGAGTGTTTTTCTGTTCTGGTAACTGGTTTATTTGAGATGCAAAACAAATGCTAAAAGAAAGCAATTTTTCACAAGGAAAATTCCTTTTGAAAAAATCTTCAGTATTTATTCTTTTGACCATGATCACATTTGCGTGTTACAAGACAAAGTCAAGAGCACTTCTGTCTACTGTTCTGACATATATCATTGCTTGTTCACCCCACAAAATGTTTGATGTGTCAGAAGGGCACATCTGTCCCACTCTGGGATCCTCTTGGCAGAGTTTACTGTGGAGCAAACAATTTTTCTGTGTGATGAAAGCAGAGCAAACTGGTGTTTGCATTAGTACGTCATTAATGCCTTGTTTTCTTGTGATGATTTGTGTGAAGTCCAAGGTTGACCTGTTAATCAGTGCAGTCAAAAATGCCTTCCAAAGGATGATATCTTTTTCCTTTCACTTTCTGGTTTTTTGGGGGTTTTTTTGGTTGGTTTTTTTTTTTTTTTTTTTTTCAGATGCATGTTTTGGGAAGGGGGAACATGAATAAGATGACTCCTTTGTGTCTGAAATAACCTGGGACACTCCCAGCCCTTTTGGCAGGCACTGCTGCGGCAGCGAAGTATGGAAGCTGCAGCTTTCTGGTTTTTGAGGAGCCCTCCCGTCCAAAGAAGAAGGCTGAGTCTCTGCCTTGTTTTACATGAGCTGGCACAATTAGCGTGTGTGGTTAAGAAGCTTCCAATGTAAAGTTTTCCATAAATAAATCATATTATAAAAATAAAATGTCAAGAACAATCCTTTTATTGACAAAGGTAAGTGTGACTTGCAAATGAAAAATTGCTTTACAAGTTGCTGAAAACTACCACTGTATTTAAAAAAAACCAATTTGATTGCATAAACTCCGTTAAAGGTGGCTTTCTGTTTAGTGCCATGGCTGCAAAGAACCAGCTTTGGAGGCAAGGCTGGGGGCAGGGAAAGCAGGTGATGCTTTTGACTTTGCTGCTAAAAAGCTTACTAACAGAATACCACCAGACTAAATCACAAATAGCATTGAACTAAATCACTTATCTCTGTTTTGCCTTCCACCTCCTTGGATTTCTGACCTTGGTGGGTGCACCTTTGATATAAGATGGCATCTCAGCAGAGCCCTGCACATTTAACTTTTGATCCTTAGATGATCTCAGCATGGCCCCTGGTAAATCACAGACTATTAAGTTGTCTGGTGGCCTCCCTGCTCATCCTTCAGATGAAGGAAGGTGCTAGGGAAGATGAGCCACCTCACACCCCTATGGCCACATCCTAGCAGCCAAAGAGCATGCAGCCCAGGCTTTGCTGGGTGCAGAGGTGCCAGGACACTGCTCTGACATCCCTGGTAGCTGGATTGCATCCTTCAACAGGGTCAAAACCCACCCTACCTCCTCTTCTGCATGCACTGACCATGACCACCACCTCCATGTTTTCTCTACAGAGACGGCTCTCACTGTCTCCCTTCAAGGTGAGGTGCAGACTGAGACCGTATGGTGTTTGGGAGCCAACCTTTCCCTGCATCCCACCTGAATTACCCAGTTAGGGTGGTAGGTCCCTGCAAACTCAAAAAAAATCACTGGGATGTGGCATTCAGCTCACTTCATTTGGCAGCCACAAGCCTGTCCTGCTCACTGTTCAGTGCTGGATGGACAGTACATCATCTTCAGGGGTCTTATTGAAAATTTTGTATCATCTTTTGGAATACTGATTGGAAACAAATAAGATTGGCCCAAGACTCAGTCCTGTGAGAACCCTGCTGGATCTAGCCTCATTATTAAGCATTCCTTAGGCTGTACCAGAGATCCAGTTTGTAATTTGTCTCCATGCACAATTAATGCAATATTGTTTTGTAATCAAAACATCCGTGTCTAGAATTTACTGGTGTTTGAAAATCATTGAATGGTAGAATGGCCTGGGTTGGAAGGACCTTAAAGGTAGGAACCTTAGCATAAACCACAACTTGGTCTCAAGGTAAGACTTCTTTCCATGTTCTTAAGATTCTCAGAAGGACATGTGAATAGAAATATGGCAAGTGGTTGTATCAGGTCTGCTAAAAGTCACCATGGTCTGCACCAGAAGCCTGCAGAGGGGGTGAGAGCAGTGCAGGAAGAGCAGTGCGAGCCCCCTTGTCTGTCTTATACTTACAGCATAATTAGGATCACATAAATGCCACTGCTGTTAACAACCATGGTGATGACTGTTGTATCAGAAAAATCCCTCTGCCATCTGCCTCCCAGGTGTTTGCACTTACCTATCACTTCCCATTAAAATGGTCTGCAGCAAGTGCCAGGGGTGTCAGAGCTGGGTGATGAAATTGAATTAGTTTGAATAACTGAATAAGTTTTAGATCTTGGACTGACAGCTTGTTCATATAGATCTTTAATGCCCAGCAGCAGCAGCATAATTTGCATTACCCCGGCACGACTGTTCAGAGCAGCAGGGCAGGGCTGCATAAAGCTGGTGCTCGCTCTTAACCTTGCTGCCTTTAGGAACCCTGCTTTGCAGGGAGAGACACAGATGCAAATGGAGTGATTTTTCTTTTTTTTTCTTTTTTTTTTCCTATTTTCCTCTTTCTCTTTCCCGAGAAGTGTGCAATTACTTGCAGAAAACAGCATATATTCTAATTCATTCTGATTCTGCCTGATCCTGCACAGCACAGGCAGGATGCTGAGAAGGGCAAGGTTTCATAAAGGGCTTTTGTATAGTTCATTTTGAAATCTGGTATCAGCAGATGAAATTCAGACTGAGCAAGCAGATTTTGAAGAAATATTTAATAATTTATGGTGTACTTGGTACTTGCATAGCACCTTTCATCCATGGTTCTTAAAAGACTTCAGAGATGTCAATAGATGATACAAACAGAATAATGTCTTATTATAATTAAGCTATTTTGCATGTTCATAAAGAGGCAGAAACTGCATTCCTAAAAGAATGTTTTATCTGTAACAAAAAAAAGAGAGTCTGTTAGAAAGTGGGACATAAAAGTAGAAATCTTAGTTTCCATCTCTTCCTTGTAAACTTTTTGAGGAAATAGAAAGCTTTAGGCAGAATAATTATTTTATACTTTTAAAGAAATACCTGCTTGACTGGCATTTATTATCCATAGTGCTGTTAAGGCCTCCCACACATGGTGGATATTTGTCCTCTTGCTCAGTACCCTGCCAGCTGTAGGGGTTTTACCTCTGTATAAAGCAGCAAACCAAAGCCTCTGTGATTAGGCTTACCCACAAATAATTTTCTATGTTACCAATAAATAAAAAAATTGTCTATAAAGCCTTTTTTTCCCCAAAATGCAAAATAAGTAATGGATGACCATGAAAATCAGAGCCACCATAACCTCAGTCTCTGGAGTTACATTTTGTTTTATAGATTATATTATTTCTCTCTATCATCCAAAGTATACTCAGACAGGATTAGATTAGATTAGATTAGATTAGATTAGATTAGATTAGATTAGATTAGATATGAAGTTTTGCAGCTACAATCTCCAAAAGCCCTTTCAACTTATGACAGTTTAGGCTTTAATAAGGTATAAAGAAGCACTGAGAGGAGAAATCTGAGACTCAGAGCTGTCCAGCAGTGTCCACTACCTAGAAGGGCTGGTAAGACTTGCTGCTGCTATATCCTATAGAAATGTCCTTAAATACACCAAAAGTTCATCAAATGGTAATGTAGTGGATGCAGCTATGAAGGTGGGTTCAAAAAAAGGTCCAAAAATTCCAAATGACATTCAGTGAGATTTTGTGCTTATTTTACTGTAATCCTTTACCCAAAGGATAATAAAAGCGCCTTATTCTGGCTTGTACATACCACTACTTCACATTGAATTAAATGAAAACTAAGAAATTAAATTGAACTATTCAGTAGGAAAATTCCTTAATGTACAAAGCCCTTCAAAATAGACTAGAATGTTACATGAAGTACTTACCATTAAAAACATTGTTATTCACCAGTACTTACCACATAGATTTTATTTTGATATGCTGTTCTAAACAGCTGGGCTAACTGTGGTTTCTTGGAAAATGCATGGGTTTTAATTGCAGTAACATTACCTTCATTAATGGCATGGTAGGATGTGGGTGAATGTGCACTTGTGCTTAGGGCTGTCTAATATTTTCCACTGCAAGAAACTGTTTGCTGCTGTTTATGTGTCACCAGGCTTTGTCCAGCAGGAACACAGTGGCTTTAGCCAGGTGGGTGTTTTGAACTGATGATGCTATGGAAGTGCCACGGGCAGGGGGCTGTGCAGCCACAGTGAGGCAGCTCCTCTCAGCCCCATCTGAGAGCCTCTAACACCTTCTCATTTTGAAGTTACAGATGTGCTTTGCAGCAGTGCAAGAGTTTGGAATGTAGCGGGGGAATAAGGTGGTGTTAGGCCAGTGAAAGTCCTTTTCACACTGACTGAAACACACTCTTCAGGACATATACAAATATGCAATCTGAGTAAGTTTGGAATCATCTGACAACAAATCTTATATGCAGACAGATAAGCTTATTATGTATCTTACCATGTAGCTTTGCACTGCACTTTTGCTTTCCTGGCAGTTTGCCTCTCTTTCTTTATGTGTTATTTGGCTCAATTCTTGCTGCAGTTACAGAAGTCTGCTTTCATTTTTCCTTTTAACACATAGGGTATTGAAAAAACCCACATAAAATATACAAATACCTGATGGTAGGGAGCCAGGCTCTTTTCAATGGTATGCAGTGACTGGACAAGTACACACTGAAATACAGGAAATTCGGCTAAAACATAAGAAAACCTATTTTTTTTTAGTGTGGAGGCAATCTAATGCTGGAATAGGTTGCTGCATTAGTCCGTGGTGTCACCACTCATGGAAATACTTAAAAGCCAAGTGGATGTAGTCCTGGGCAGCCAGCTCTAGCTGACACTGCTTGGCAAGGGAGTTGGATGTAATGGCATTTTGTAGGTGCCTTCCATCCTCAGCTGTCCTGTGAGCCTATGAATACATCTGTTTTCTGTAACATGCACAAATAATCGTTAAAAAATGATGACTTCATTATGTGGTCTAGGGACCTGAATTTACCTCGGCCCTAGTCCGTGCTGCTGCTCAGAAGAGTTTGGCTAACCTGTGTTGGGGGCTGTCTCAGCTCTCCAGTGCTTCCTCTCTGGCACAGCCAGGGTCACAGAAGGGACTGAAAACATCCTGAGACAAAAAGAAGGAGGAAAAGGATGTAGTTCAACTCCAAGTTGCTGGGATTGAAGACCTTCCAGGCCTTGTTGGCAGAGCTGCTGGTTAGGGATGGCAAGCACCATCCTCTCCTGTGCTGAGGGGCACACATGACAGGAAAAGAGGACAGAAAAAGAAAGGCATTGCCATGTGAATCATGCGCGTCATGCTTCCATTTTGCTGAACCTTCCCTTTGCTTTCTAGCCAGGAGCACAGAACAGACTTAGGAAAGGGACAGCAGCTGAAAAAGTTGAAGGTAGTAGCCATGGCACTAGCTTCCACTTAAAATAAAAATCAACACATACAAACCCTCCACAAATAAATGAAGAGGAAGGCTAAGTGAAGAACATCAAGCTGCTTTGATAGCCGCAGTAGAGCTGAGGACTGATTAGAGATGTATCTTCACTGAGGCCAAATTACAATCGAGTGTTTAATTGCTTCTGGGCAGGATCAGCCCCTTGGGCAGGAGGCAGCTGGTTGCCTGTAGTCCTCATTCCCCAGAGGAGTAGGGGAAAAAACTTTTCTGGCTCTGTGGATTGTTTGTCTTTGTCACAATTTGGAAGCAAATCAGTCATCATTTTTATTGCTCTAAATATTAGACTATTATTTTTCCTTTAAGTGAGGTAACCTTTAATTAGCTGCATGAGTGAAACCACACCATCTCTCTTAAATTACTTAAATTTAGCCTCATAAGGTTATTATTTTTGTGGGAAGGTAGCAGATTTTCTAACACCATCTATGCCTATCTTACTAAGGGAAAAGTTGGCTGCTGCAAGTCCTCCAACCCCTGATATTGCTTCCTCCTATGACTGTGCCCTTCATACTTTGTTTCTGAGGGACGGTGTGGTCTCTGACACTACTGGGCACCTAGCTGTGCCTCACCTCAGCAGCAGTGCTTCTTCTTGGGAAGGGAGTTCCCTCCTTGCATCCACCACAGCCACAATGCAGTGTACTGGGGTAGCTTTGCAGGCCCCACTGCTGTGTACAAGTTACAAGTTCCTGTACCAAGAACTGAATATTAGCAGTTAGCTTGGCACATAATCTCAGGAGGAGTATTCTTTTTAAAAGACAAAGAATATATTTAGTATGACTTTAATATATCTTATATCTCATATATGAAAACCACATGAATATTTATATCTATATTTTTGCATATATTTCTATCTGTCTATCTATCTATCTGTCTGTCTATCTATCTATCTATCTATCTATCAGTAAAACAGGAGTTTTATCGTCAATTTGCCACAGGAGGGTTTCTGAAAGCAGAAGTTCCTTGATGCTGGAGGCATCCCATTTGCCTGCCTGTGCCTTGGCAGCAGGATGTTCTATGAGCATACAGGCAGTGCCAAGGGCAGGGCAGGAGCTGTGGGAAAAGTGGGGCTCATGTAAAGTGGTTGTTGAGCTCCTGCCCAGCCTGTAGCTGCAGGTGGAAACACCAAAGAACGCACTGGGGGGCTCTGTGAACCCCACCCTGGAAACAGATGACCTGTGGCCCTCACCCCTGGGGCAACAGTCTGCTTTCTTTCCTCCTCTCACACCAGCAGCTCCTCTTCTTATTCTTCTTCCATGCTACGGGAAGGTTCAGTTTTGTTCCTTCTTGGTTCTTTTTGCTTGAAACAGGAATATCCATGTGCCTGCCTTGATTGTAATTTCTTCACAAAAGAGAATTCATTTCCATTCAACCCCCTTTCCTTTGATTCCCTGTTTCTGCCACCAGACTCTCCAGGCTTATGGAGTTGTCTTTCCTCAAACCTGCCAGTTATGCCAGGCAGTTCAGAGGAGCATGTATGTGACAGTGACCTGGGACCTTGTGACTGCCCTGGTCCCTGCTGCTGGTTTGCAGGTAGCCTGGGACAAAATGGCTTCAGTCCTCACTTTGCCTGCCCATAAAATATGTCATCCAGCCTATTCTCCTGCTTCAAAGTAGTCTCAGTAGGGCAGGTAGCAAGATGAGACGGAAAGGAGAGAGAAAAGAAGGATTTAAAAAGGAACAGCCTGAATCAAACACTTGTTGAAACACATGAAGGTTCCCCGTGTTCTCCAAATCAGGTTGGATGATCTGTGAATGCAGGCAGACTTCTGGGCTGGAAGGGAGCAAAGACCACTTTCGCGCAACCACCACAGGTGACTGGGAGCATCCTTGCCAGAGGCTGATGCTTGTAAGCCATACCCCTTCCTGCAGGTCTCAGGGCACATGTGTTTTGCAGTTACCAGCCGCAGGAATGGCAGGGACTCTCAGGTGTTCCCCTTCTCATGTGCTGAAAGTCCCACGGACAAGCCAAATCCATCTAAAGAACTGCCTCGATGATCTGAGCTAATAGGGCAGCTTTTCATTTCCAGTGCAGTGGGGAAAGGCCATATTCATCTTTTTCTAGGTCAGGGGAGAGTTTGTCCTTTCTCTTATATGACATAGTCACAGAACCCGAACGTGAAAAAATAGTTTTTATTGCATTTAGACCAATTCTAAGTAAAGTCCTTTCCAGCATTAGCACTAGTAGTTCAATTTTCAAGTGGACTTTTTTTGTACGTTCATTAAAGAATTAAGATGAACAACAAATCTACTATTATAAAAAAAGGTATATGTATTTAAAAGCAAATACTCTGGAGACTATTTAGTTTTCTGTCAGTCAGCCTAATGCGTTTCATGTTCTTTTTATCAAGTAAGATCTTGTATCAGCTCTAACTAGACTGAACCATCTAAACAAACCCTGTGTTGAGCAGGTTACATTGGGAGGTAGAATCAAAATTGCAGCCTGTTCAGCTCAAGACTCCTTCATTTCAGAAAGCCACTTCCTGAAAATCAGATTTTTCTCTGCTGACTAATAATTGGTGTGACTTATATCACTAAGTGTGTTTGTCTGCATAGGGTTTTAAACACTGAATGCAGGTGTACTACAGTTAGAGATATTTAAACATAGAAGTTACACTAAAGGAGAGCTATTTGAATGTAGATGTGAATATTTAAATCTTTAGTAACTGGGCACACCAAGTAAAGCATTTAGGACAGTAAATAAATGGGATGCATTTCTATTCAGAAAGTGTTTATATAACTGTAGTGTATCAGTGTGGGCTTAATTACGTGCTGATCTCAAACATGAAATCTCAGTTAGCTGCATTTTAATCCTATTAGTACAACAGAGTACAGAAGAGCATGAACAAAACCATGTTACAGGCTGCATCAGCCAAGCCCTATTCCTTTGTCCTTGGTGTTTCCAACACACTCACAAAGTACAGCTTTTGGGTGCCACATGGAGTAACCAATACATGCACCAGTTAGTGGGACATGAACAAGGAGAGTGGAAACAGGCCTTGAGACTGCAATTTACCCTCACAGGCATGGCACAGCCTTATGCCTGTTCAGCTCTGTCAGGTAGATTTACTGGCATGGAGGCCAGTTGTTCTTATGCAGTATCAACAGCTGTCTGGCCTCGGTTAGTTTGGAAGAAGCTCAGCACCATTCTTAATGTGGCGGGCAATGTGGTTTCTTCAGAAGGGGCCCTGTGGCCCTGGCCAGAAAATGTGTCATTCTGTCCCAGTTTTAAAACAGGGAGCAATTGTGTTTCACGTCAAGTGTTTCCCTGGGCCAGCATCTGTGTTGCCAGCAGTAAAGCACTCCAGCTCTTTCAGAGTGCACATGTGGATCCAAATGCTTCTCTCTCCACTACCTGGCAAATTCAGTAGTTCACCAAAGTTCACATTTCTGCACCAACAGTAAATGTCAGCTCTTAGCTCACCTGCTACTTGGGTTATCCTGTGCTTATAAACATGAGCTAAACCCTCTGGACTCTACTCTGTGTTTTTCCCCATTTGTCAATTACCTGCAGAACAGAAATTCTCCAGGGACCTTTCCCAGGACCAGAGACAAATACAGCACCTTGCACACTCCATCTTGCCACTGTCCCAGACTCTGCTTGAGAAACAAAGGACTGTCCTCTGCAACAAGGTAGTAAAACTGAGCAACTGGTGTGGGGAGGCAGCAATAAGGATCAGTGCACTGGGTGTGTGTTTTCCAAAGAGGAAGTCTGGTTAACTCAGGGAGGTTTGCTGGCTGAGGTTGACAGGGACAACCAGTGCTGTCCCTGTTGCCTGTGAGTGATGCTGCCTAAATTCAGTGCAACTATTTCTGAAATACCTGCTTGCCCTTTCTCCAAACTAGGCAAAAGGAGTCCTAGGACCTAAATCATATCCCCAGCCCTGTTCAGAAATTTATTTAGTGATGGTCTGTTGCAAAGCAACTGCTTATAAAAATATCCTGCAAGAAATGGGTTGTTTTTGCTCTGAGCCATGCTGGAGCTTTGGCCCTGTCTGTCTGGCTCTGCTGTCTTGTATGCAGTGCTGTAGTGCTTCTGCACTTGGGCCAGTATGCTTTTGTTACTGGACATAGTTCTTGGCAGAATTGCATGGGTCTGAGTGCCCAGGCTTCAGCTAGGAGGATGACAGACACAGTAGCAGCACTGCATAGGGTCATGTATTGTCTAGCTAAGGGCTTCAGCGAATTGAGGCCTTGAGCTGTGGCTGGGGCAAAGTGTTTTATCCATCAGCATTTCTGCAGTCTTTAACATGCGCGGGAAGTGCACCTAATGCTACGTCACTATTAGCATCTATGAGAGTAGGACAACTAATGAAATGGCATGCAGCCAGGCAAATTCAGACAGTTACCTCTTGTTTGATAAACAGCTGAGTTGTCCCAGTTAGGAACTCTGCATTTCTGGGGACACACTGCATGCACATGGGGAAAAGCAGAGTGCTTGTCTCAGATGGGTGGATTATTAGCCTTTAATTAAGGAAGATCAGACACATGTCCAGATCTCTGAATAGCTTTGGATAGCTTTGCAGGCTGTTGATATCTGCTTTAATCCCGTAAGTTTATGTTGTGTACCGTAGGCTCCACACAGATGAGAAAATACACTGGGTCAGCCATGAGGACTATCTGAAATCTGAAATTTGGCTCTGGGCATTTCAGTTATTTTTTCCTTATTGTGAAATCACAGTGCTACAGATGAAAAGACTTAGTTTCTAACAACATTTTTCTTTTCTGTTTAGAGAAGAGATTTGATTATCAAAGAGGAAAATGTCCTTCAGATTGTGGGTTGCTGTGGAACAGGCCTATTCTGTTCTTGTGTTACCATCAAAAGGTAAAATTGGCCAGCAATACCATACACCACACCAAGAATAGAAGAAGAAAAAAAGAGGGTCAGGAGAAAGGCACACTAGCTCACACAAGTCCTTGAACTTACACAAAGAGATATCATGTTACAATTTGCAGTGTTTCCTAGGAAACACATTTTAGTGTAAAAGGAATTCTTTGTCTCCTGCTCTTTGTAAAATTGTTTGAACCACCATATCTCGTAAAATGTTGCTTCACAGACAATTTATGCAGCACTTTAAAAAAGCTCAGTCTGCGATTTGCTGCACCATCAGAAGTAATATTTCTATCAGCAGTCTGAATACTTTAGATTGTATTTGTTGAGAATTGATAAGATTATGCAATAATTTCCAGAAGTCAGAAGAACAAAATATTCTAGTTATCTTTTTTATTTTACTTTTTTTTTTCCTGACATGGAGTGCCTTTCTTTAGCAGCAAGGCTGTATAGATACATTAAAACAAAACAAAACAAAACAAAA
>WBMY01011381.1:36366-81030 GCA_013397315.1 Donacobius atricapilla | reverse complement strand
TTTTTTTTTTTTTTTTTTTTTTACATTTGTGTGTTTTTTAATCTTTTTTTTTTGCTTTTCAGAGCACTCTTTCCCAGTTCAGGAATGCACTGTGCAGTTAGGGGCAGGGTGTGAAATGTCACAGTCATTTTCACCTGTGTGCTTTTGGCTCAATGTTTTTGATGGGGGGGTTAGTCTTTTGAGCAAAGAACTGGCAGGTTGTGGGGGTGAATCCTGCAATAACAAACCTTCAACCATGGGTCATATGGCTCAGGTTTAAAAAAATATTCCACTTTTCCCAGAGAGCAGAAATCCAATGCATCTTCAGCTTGCAACAACCATCTTCTCAGAGGGGCGTGTCATAACAGTTGCAGAATACTGGCTTTCCAGGGCAAGTTCTGCATGATTGCCATCCTCCTCCCACTCCCCTCCCCCTCGGATTATGTACATGCATCGTTGGGCTTCATGGACGTGGAAAGCGGAGCAAAGGAAGGTTTGGGAGGTACGTCTGGCTTTAGCGAGGGTGTGCGTTTCAAGCCTGACCTCGTCAGTGAGTTGTAGGCAGTGAGACTTGGTTGTCGGGATACAGTCACAGCCTGTGCCTGAGCAGCATGGACTTGTATGGAGTCCACTCGCTGCGGGGCTGGCGGCGGGTTGTCACCCCGGCCAAAGCTCTGATTGCGGGACAGGTGTGACGAGTTGGAGGAGTTAGTGTTGTTTCTTTTGAGAGTTGATGCCTGATGACTTCTTGTGAGTGAGTTTGTGGGGTAGCTCCTCTTGTAGTCCACGTTGTAAGCAGAGGAGTGCATCTCCAGCCGCTTGTTCAGCCCACTCTGTGACAGTGAGGCACCCGGGGGCCCCAGGGACGCCTCCCGCTGGGGGACTTTTGGTGGCATGCTGTCGAGATTTTCCACCAGGTTAACTCCATGGCCGGGGCTTTTGCTACTGACGTGGTCCTTGATAGTTTTGTACTCAAGCGTGGCATTCTGGTCCTCCACAGACATCTGAGCCCCATCGCTCATTTTTGGCTGGTCAACATACTCATGCTGGTAGCCTTGCTGGGCTATGGGCAGGACGACAACGCTCGGGATGTGGCTGGGAGAAGCTCTGAGTGGCAGGTCAGTTGGGATCACAGGTGAGGCCATTGAGGGGATATCTTTTGTGCAGGCATTGATGAGGTTCTGGTTTCTCTCCCATTCCCTACTGCCTCGGCTGGGCTTTCTTTTCTGTTGCAGGGTTGGGGTGGACTCAGGGGTTGGCAGGGCAGCCAAGTCCAGATGGTGCTGGTCAGCTTTGATTAGCATCTTGGCGGTGCTGCCTGGGGTAGCCAGCTTGCCATTGTGCATGAGAGGCGTGAGGACAGCTTCAGGCTTTGGCTCCTTGGATTGAGCATCCCCAAAGAGGCCACTGAGCTTGGAAACACTGCTCATGGAGTCGCGGCGGGAGTGGTTCAGCTCCTTCTCCTTCCTCTGCACAACAGCCAAGTCTCTGCGCCGGTGGTCACAGATGCCGTACACTATGATTCCCGAAAAGACGGCCCCCATGACAAAAGCAAGAATTACAGCAATGGCCAACAGGGTGACTGGCACCAGCTGATCGTGACCTTTCAGGTAACTCTCCCGAATCACTCCTGCAATAGACAGCATACAGAGATTAAACAAACTAAGGACAAAGGAGGAGTGGGGGAAGTGGGGGAGGCTACTTATCATTAATTTATTTACTCAAAGGCATGCCCCTAGGCGGTTGTTTTGTGTTTTGCAGGGTGATTTTGTTTATCAGCTTGCTCATATTTGGAGACATACCCTACTGCCAGCTACATCATCCATGTGTAGCCTCCAGCTTTCAGTACAGCTTTCAGATCTGGAGATGAAGACCACAAAGTTCAGGACTGGAAGGGGAATTTACTTGCAGGACAAGTATAATTGTTTTGAAATCCTGGCCCTGGGCAATTCACACTGACTTCAGCAGATCTGTTAGTTCTCCTCCTCTGACATACTGCTCATTCCTCACCGTCCTCTTTCTGATCTCTCCTAGGCCAATACCATCTTATTTTTATTGTGCTAAGTCATTCACATTTGACGCTTCATCACACACACACACACACACTTTGATCAGAAGGCATGAAATTATGAACTGTTTTATTTAAAAAGGTCTGACTCCAATATATAGTATCTCTAAAAAGGCCAGGGACTGGGGGAGAAGGTTGACACCTCTCCCCATCCTATTGGTCAAGACAACTGTCCATCAGCTGTCCATATCTCTAAGAACAGGAATGTAAACTACCTTGAAATTACTAAAACATTGGCTGTGTTTACATCACCCAAGCGTGAGAAAAAACGCAAACGATGTGAAATAGAAGAGAAGGCTGAAAACATCAGGGCGGCACACATTCAAAAGCCTTTAAAAGGAGGAGAGGAGGTAGAACCATGGTGAATACCAGAGAAGTGTATCACACATTGTTTAAGGCTTCTTTCTCTGCTCTTCATTCTGTTATCTTTCTCATGTGTTTTGTAAGTCAGTGTCACATGCCTGAGCTTCAGAAGGATGCTTGGCTAACTGTGGATGACAGAGCATGGTGTTGAAATTTATTTAACCTGCTAGATGACTGTCCTTGCTATTTCAGTTTTAAAAGGTCTCTTTTTTGAACACAAGAATAGGTTGACCTCCCTGCTGAAGCTTATGCTTTCTGTTCTAAAAGACCTGACCTAGTTCCTCATCCTGTGGTCAGAGGTCACTGTCAAATCCTACCTGGCCATCCAAGCACCTGCTGCTTGGTCTGAGGAGGCACCTTTGGCAGAGCGCACCTCCTCCATCAGAAGTCTCTAATGCAGCACTAACGAATACCCTGAATTTCCAAAGAAAGTTGGAATTTTTCTGGTATGGGCACCAAGCCGGCAACACTAATGAAACACAAAAGACTGTAATTTGGTGGTTTTTTTCCATTTCTGGTTTTGTTATTACAGTTTACAAAGAGCAGCTGCAGTTTGACAAGGCACCGAAGGAACGTCTCCCCCACATCTTCTTCCAGAGAGGGCCCAAGTGCCAGGGGATGAAAAGTTCCACATACTCAAAGGAAATGTAATAGTTGTCCTTATTACAGCACAGACAGCAAGGCAGCAAATACAACTCCAAGGCTCTCCTATGACTTTATGAAGATACAAAACTTTCACACTGTTAATCAACTTCTAAAATAAGGTCTTTTCATGTTTTTGGCACAGAAGGTAATTACAATCCAGAATCAGAACCAAAACACTCCTCAACAAACTATGCCAAAAGAGTATTAAAAAGTTACCACTATCTCACAGAAGCCTTTGATAAGTATTCTGGCTAAATCTAGTATTGTTCCCATTTTTCTGTCCCAAGTTAATTGCAGCATTTAGGTGAACAAGGGATATTTGCATACAAGAGATGAACTACATATTTTAAATCAAAACAGTTCTTGAAATCATAAGCACCTGCATGTGACATCATAGCTGGGTGCCACAGAAATTATTTTGATGTGACAATACAAAGGATTATGATTTCACAAGGAGAATAAATAGCAACAGCAAATGATTACTTAAGAAAATAGGATCCGGCATTCATATAAATGTTCTAATAGTAAACTGTAAGGACAGGAAAGTAAAACTCAGAAAACAATATATAATTAGAAACAATCTTCAAATTAAGTGCTTCTAAGAGAGCCCTCTTTTAAAGCCCAGAAGCTTCTTCAGAAGCTTCTATGCTTTGTCATCAGCACTTAACAAGCAGCAGTAACACCTAATTTTAAATTCAACTTAAATTCATGTACAAGCTTGCTGTAGGTAGAAGCACAGTCTAGTAGTTACAGCACAGTCAGCAGGAACTATATTTCACTGCAAAGGTGTTGGTCTCCTGTGAACCTTCACCTGCTGATATTTACATGCTAGACCCTTCAGCATTTTGTGGCTAAATTTATTTACACTTGTAAAACTGTTTGCAGTGATTAACCAGAGAATCAGATACAGAGTCTTAAACGGATGGGAAGAATGGTCATGAAGTTAAGAAAAGCTTCACTTTAAAAAGTCTAATTTAATGGATTTCTGTGCACAAACCTCTCAGGCATGTCCCCCTGAGGACTTACCCAATACATTTTGCATGGAAGAAACTCAAAATCCCTGCTCAGTGCCTACCTAAAGGTACCTACAGTCAAAGCCATTATGGATTCATGACAGGAAAGTCATATCTTACTAACTTAATGTTCTTCACTGAAAGGATGGTCAGTCATTGAAACAAGCTGTCAGTGGAAGTGGTAGAATTATTATCTCTGAAAGTGTTCAAAAAGCATGTAATGTACCACCTGGGGATATGGTTTAGAAGAGATCACAGTGGTGCTAGGTTAAAGGTTGAACTTGATGATCTCAGAGGTCTTTTCCAACCTAAATTGTTCTGTGATGCTATCATTCTAATATTCTTTTATGTATAGACTGGGAGCAAGAGTACAGCCCTGTGGGAAGGGAAATGGCATGTTTGGTTGATGGTAAGCTCAATATGACTCAACCATGTGCCCTGGTGGAAAAAATGGGCCAACCATATAAAAAATTTTGGAATGTTCCTAGAGGAGTACAATAAAAATGCTGAAAAGATACAGGGCATCAGTGATGAGGACTGGCTGAAAATACGTGGTTTGTACAGCTTAGAGGAGACCTCATTTGCTATCTGAAACTTCCTCAAGGTTGGGAGTGGACGGGAAAGTGTTGTTACATCTTTCAGGTATCTGGTGATAGGATGCAAGGGGAATACCTTAAAACTCATGTCCATGCCTGAAATTTCCTACTGGCTGAGGTAAACTTCAAACTCTGCACTCGCAGTCCTCTGCTCTAGGCTAAGTCCTACTCTGCAAGTGATAGCCTTAAGCACAAACCTGCATCACTGCAAAAAAAGCAATGTAAAATCTTCAGCTTTAGGTTACCAGTAGGTATCAAAACATTAGCACTCACATTACAAAATTATTACACAGTCCAGACTGCATGACCCTTTGTGTTCATGAAACGGGTAGCTGAAATTATGTTCTGCACACTTCAGGTGTTTTATATGCAGAAATCTATGACTGTCTTAAAACATCCTGATTCCAGCTATTTCCTCTTGAACTCAAACCTTCCTGATGTTTGTTATGTTTCCTACCCTAGAGGATATTTAACGTTAGTGGCTTTGCTCTAGGCAGGCAGATCGTCTCTGGAAAAAAAAAGTCAGTTTAATGATATAGTTTATTTTTTATCAAGGGATCGCTTCCATGTGTCATTAGTCATGCAAACAATCCCACTAACTTGGGCAAGATTTGACCCTGCATCAACGTCTATAAAATAGATAAAGCTAAGTAATAAAAAAGCAGGAAAAATGCTCAGTATCCTACTGTTATGACCACAGGCTGGGGGGGTGGGGTGGGGGTCTGTAATTTAACACGATATAGGCTGATAATCGCAGTTGTTGTCCATCAACATGTCAAATCTTAACATCAGCAGTAACTGCCTGTACAGTGTGAGTTGACTAAGGTATAGTGTGATCCCAACCATGTCAAGTTTGAGGCTAACTGTTCATGTCACTTTACAGACTACATTTTGTGTGCTTTTTACTTATCCTGCAATTCTTAAAGAACAACACAGTCCACGTGGCAAGTCCAGCATCTTTCATTTGCACTCATCATTCAAGGGATTAAAATGAATGGAGAAAAGGATCAGAAAAATGTAGTGTCTATGTTTTTGAAAGACAAGTAAAGTATTTGGACTCCCAGCTTTGAGGAAATACTTGCTATTGAAAAATCTTACAGCTGTTTATTATCTGACATACTTTTAAGACATCATGTGCTGGAAAACTGACTGGGCTGGTTGCACAGAATCAGTAAAATATGTCTGATAAAGGTATCCCCGTATTATATATTTTTTTTTGAAAATAATAGAATTTTTACTCTATATAAAATACTTTTTGTTATGTCTAACACTTTCCTATCTGTAATATATCATTTATAAAAGTCAAAGCACATTGCTTATTTCATTTTATGTGGTCTGAATACATACCCCTGACTATTTTCTCTAGTGCATTGAGACCTATCACTTTGGATAACAACAAACTATTCTTTAGAGAGGAATAGTTATGACAGAATTATCTGTATTAACATTGTACTCCAGAGATGTGTGGTAGTAAAAATAAAAGTAAAGCTGAAAATGTTAAAAAGAAATAGATGACATCAAATATTTGCATCTTCAAGGATCAGATCTTCCACGTTGTGTTACTAATGCCACAAACATGCTGACATTTACTGACCTCCCTGGACTCTTCCTTTTAAGTCAAGCTCTCTTCCTTACAAATCACAGCTGGGCTTAAAAGTTCAGGGTCTTCCTATATGTGATGCAATATTATTTCTGGCTACTAAAAGAGCCAGTCTAGTCAACTGATATTCTCCCTTTTCCATGGCTATTCTGATTCCCATAGACAACCTGATCCTTCCGCCTCTATTAACTTTCTGTAATTTCATCCCATGTCCTTTTGTCTGCATCTCCTAACACTGCCTTTCATTTTCTCAGCCAGTATACCCTGCACTGTAACTGTCTGGAATATGTAAAATCACCTCTTCTTACTCATCTAATGAGAGAGAAGACCTGATATGATATTGTGTTATTCTGCTATGCATAACGAATTCCCTCTTCCAGCAGAGCTTCTAGGTAAGGTACACAGTTTGGGCTTGCTGGTTGGTTAAGAAGACATTTCGAAAATTGTTTCCAGACCTTCAAAGTGTTTCAACTCTGAAATGAGCTAGGACATGTATAAATCCCATGAGCAGAGCATTGATCTAGCTAAAGGTAGTTGGGAAATAAGCAAGGAGATACTACATTTTATGTCAATAATACATACACTATTGTTATGGAAGATGGGAAAAGCAGACTTGTGGAATGTCTCTGGGTAAAAATAACACAGAAAAGACCAGAGGTTATGCAAAGATATAGATCTCTTGTATGCTAGACCATCATAGGCAGGAAAGTGAGGTTCTTCTTTTCACCAATTAATGAAAGTATTCAAGGATTTGTACATATGCTAAAAAAAACTAAGTTAAAAAGCAAGATGTGCAGAGTGCTGAAAAGATTACTGTATGAAAATGCTGATGAAGGTATTCTGGAGATGCTCTGCTCCTTCTAATTCTAGTAGGAAAGAAATTCCAAGGGCAGAAATGTAATTAAAATGAAATAATCACAAAGGGATTAAGTTCATCATTCTAAAGAATATATGGCATGAGCATTACTGAATAAGAATAATGAATATCAACACAAAAAACTTCATTACAGGAGGGTAGATAAGGGAAGACGTGGAGACTGAACTATTTGCTCCTTTTCCTGCTGCTATTTTCAACAAAAATCCCCACTCTGATCTGTAATCAGAAATGTAACAAAATTAAGGAGTAAGTGTTGACCATGATAGAGAAAAGAGGTAAACTTACTTAGATAATAGACATTTTTAAATTGTCTTGAGGAATTTGTCCCCAGCTACTTAAGGAGATAAGCCAAAGCAATTTGTAGACATTGTGTATACCTTGGACAACACAGAGGAAGCATAAACAGCTCTGGAAAAGGACAAGTACATTATATGCCTTTGAGAATAGCCAAAGGGAGGATCCAACAAAACACAGACCTGCCAGTGCAATCTTTCAAATGGAGATGACACTAGAACGAGTTATAAACCAATCATTTTTATGAGCACACAAAGAACAAAGTAATTAAAAAGAAAAAAAAAAAAGAAGCAAAGCAGATTTTCCAATAGCAAATTATATTAAACCAGTCAAACTTCCTTGCTTGGCAGGATAAATGGCTTACTTTTTGTGGGGAAGGAGTAAGTATGATAGCCTTTGACTTCTCTAAAGCCTTTGATTTATCTTCTCAAAAGTAAATGAAAGTGAGCTAAAACCTGCTAAAAAGCTGCAGTTGGAAAGCGCTGATTGAAGGTCTCCCTGGAAAGAGATCTGAAATAAGGCATCTGTCTCAGGAGAACAGCAATTAACAGGCATCTGCAGAAAGGAGACCTCGACTCTGAAGGCCCAGTAAAAGCTCTGTGTCCTTTTAACATGTACAGCATAAAAAGAAGCATCTCATGATAAAGCCTAAATTTCCTTGTCTCACCTGTGATCTCTGTGTGACATGAATGGCAGGACATCAAGAAAAGCCCCACAGTCATATTTCCTTCAGCCTAAGTTCTGGCGTATTTGCAGTGAGTACAAACTGAAATTCTAGCTTAGAACCCTCACAACTGATTGATGAATGAAAACAAACAGCAAATTACTTTCCAGTTTTAACAGCTTGATGAGAGGCTGTTTTAGTGATACAAGAGTTTAGATGCTGTCTTCCTTCACAACCAGGCTGAAGCTGGTAAGGATAACCCACAGGACAGATAGCAATACCTGGTCTGCCACTACAAGTTCCCCTGTGTAAATAACAGTTACCTGTCCTGAAAAATAACACCTTTCAGTCTGAGCACTGCAGTTTGCTGCAGTGTGGAGACAAAGAAATGGTTTATGGCTGGCAGAGGTGTGCCCTGGGCAATAAGAAGACCACATACCACGTGCACCATGATTGATTTGTGATCAGATCCACAGGGAGCTGTCATTGTCTGTCTTTCCAAGGTTGCCTGCAACAGTTGGTAAAGTAATAACCCAAACTGGTGACACATATGAAACTTGAAACACCAAAGTGGGAAATGAAACATGATGTTTTGAAAGGGAAACAAGGGAATAACTATCAGGAAATAAGGTAATATTTATCTCCAAACCACAGATTAAGAGAAGTTAAGGTGTGTCATTACTGTGTTAAATGCCACCTCTCTAGCTAAATGGGATAAGTCCACGTCCATCTCCAACAGCTACAAAATCACTTTCCACTGAAAAAGTCATTGTTCCAGAAAGGCACAACGATTTCTTTACTGTTGTTATTTAAGGGGAAAACTCAGCAGTTAATTTCATTTTTCAGCACAAGCTTCTCTGTAGGATGTACACCTCTCTCACCTTAGCCTTGCAAGAAACACTGGTAAAAAACGCATTATGAATGGAGGTTTTTATGGGCTTCAGAATATCTTTTAAAAATACTACTAAATAGGATTTCAACATGTGTGTCCAGGGGTTAGAAATGTATTTACAGGTAGTCTCATGTTGCTAAAAGACTATTTCAGAAAATCCCTGCAGGTATTAACAAGCTTTCTTCATCTTTTTTAACCGCTATTAATAATTAAACCAAACCAAAACAAACAACCAAAACCCCAAACATCCATAAACCAACCAAACAAAAAAATCCCCAGACAAATTTAGACTGAACTCTGAGATTTCAGGGACAGAAAAAGAAAGGAATAACCAAAGTGTGTCATGCACTTCTGAGATCTTATCTCATGTTTTCCTGAAGGAATAATTTAAAGATTTGATAGAAACCAACCACATTATTATCCCAATGACTTGGTGTTTGTCACTTTAATGGAATAGCTTTGTTGAAAACAGTAAGAAAGCTTTTTCTTCATCTTTGTTCCAGCTACCAGGACTCATTGTGCTGACTCAGTGCAATACTACCCTGTATCCATTTTTCTGGACTCCAGGTGTCACCAGCTAGAAGAAAAAACCCAGCTCAAACATTCATAGTTAAAGCTGATGGAAAATGCTTTCCCCTGCCTTCCCCTCTCAGTAAAGCTGTATAGTTGACTCGTAAAGGTCTGCAACTCTTAAGTTTTGCATGACTGTTTTGAAAAAAGAATTCCATCTTCTCTCATATTCTACCCTAGGGCTCTCAAAGCCACTATTTGCCTGAGCTGGTAGTCTGAGGTATCCAGCAAAGAAAAAGTGGGTGCATGAAGTTGGAAAGAGGATGAATTCATTAAAGACAAAACCTTCAGTTACAAGAAGCCTGGGGATCATTGGAGGTATGAGAAGAAATCATACTTTGGAACGATGAAAACAAAATCAATAAATAATATGACTGAAGTAATCTGCAACAAAGCTTTGAAAACTACCTAAGCAATCTGATCAGCTCTAGTGGCCTCTGTCATGGTATTTCTGGCCCCTTATCAGACCTATTTCAGAAACAATCCCTCCATGACAGGTTTATCAACTGATCTTTAATAGTGGTTTAATTTTTCCTTTCAGCTGGTTCATCATTATATCGTTTCTCTCCATTTTCCATGAATTACTGCCAATATGACTCTCTATAGAAAAAAAGATGATAACTTACAAAAAGAGGGGAAATCACCATGTCCATATAATATAACCCGTGACTCTTGAAGCAACATTTTAAGAATGGATTTCAATTACCTGGTTTTAGTTTGATTATGAACCTGCAATCCAACTTTTCTGCATGCTACAGTGGCCATGCAAAACTCACACCCTGGCCTTGTGAATTCAAACTCGTGAATTTTGAAACAAGGAATTATTATTAATGGAAATCATAAAACTTAAACCAGAAAATTCATGCTCAGACAATTTCCACCCCCAGTGGAGTGAAGGGGGTACAAGACCTGAAAAAGAGTGGAATAGTAAGCTCTTATAGTTTTTTAAATTCTGTAACTTCTGAGCAGTATCTCTGTAAATGGACCAGTCTATTAAGTTTGCAGGTATAGGAGAAAGTTTATTTGACACAACCTCCTGCGTATATAATATAATGAAAGTCATTACGGTCCTGAAGCCAGCCCAATTTTGTTTGTCTCAGAGGCTAAGCTCAGAGCCCGCTCTTGTACTAGAAAGCATTTGACAACCTTTCTCCCACTGGTAGGTGGTATGCAGTGGCTGATCCTTTTGAACTTTCCTGATTTCAGTACTTTCCTTCACCTCTCACCCTTTCCCAGTGAGTGATGATAATTTTAGATGCCTCTGCATGATGGGGAATACACAGACATATCAGGTTGCTTTAATAAAAACTCATAAAACACAGGCATTCACAGTAGTTAAAAACAAGATGTATAAAATCCAAATGTCAAGGAAAATTAATTCTTTTGTAACTTGTCTCAGCAGACACAAAGTTTATGCTGCTTTGCATCTTAAAACACCAATTTCCTTTAAAGTATGCAGCATTTCCTCTAATGACATTAAAAAAAGCTCAGTGCACATTCTGGGACCTTTCTAGTATGTCTGGGATAAGCTAAAACACACACAGCTGCTCTTTTTTAGCTTACTTCAGGGGATCTTTCACACCTGGGTTAAAACGGATTTACATATGTTTGGCTGAATATGCATGATTTCAGGGCTCCAGAGAAGTTGTTGTAGCCTGCAAAGTGAATCTCATCTTCACAGTTCCCATTGCATGGAACTCCTCTGATGGCACAGAAAAAGTGTTGGGTGTTTCTTTTTTTCTGTTTTCTGATTTTTAAAAAAATTTTTTTTGTCTTTTTTTTTTCTTTTCCTGATGTAGGCATTATGTATTCTGAGCAGCCAAGTGCCTTTCTGGAAGAAGTTTCATGAATAGTATCAAGGAAAAAGAAGCTGTTGCTGAGAAATTCTGTGGCTTTTCCTCTCCTTTAATACATCCTGTTTTGAACTATAGCCTTTCTGCACAACAGGGAAAAGTGAAGTTTGCAGAATGTCAACATAAGCAGCAGCTCAAAGCAGCTTTATGGTAGAATTTGGGTTAAATTTCAAACACCACAGGTAATCTAAAAGCAAAAATTGTTTCCTCATCAGCTCTGATCTTCTTTAAAGATACAAAAATGTAAATGCTAATTTTGAGCTAGTAGTGCAACTAAACACATCACAGCTGAACAAACAAAGGAGTCATCTATTAAATATTCAAAGACAAATAGTAAGACAGTACCCTATATTTCCTATTCCCTGAGGCTCCTGGAAATTCTAACAAAATTGTTGAACAACTATGTGACCAAGCCAACAGTGTTTATTCATGCACACAGACTGTATTCCCTAGGGACAGTCCTTCTGCTCACAGCTGGGCTGCTGGTGCATGCTAGGAACATGGCTGGACCCCTTGTTAGCCCTGCCTTTACACAGAGGAAGGATCAAACCTCTTCTGTCATTAAAATGCCATCACTATATATTGCATGACAGAAAGCAAACACTGTGGACTTTCTCCTACACTCATAAGCACAGCAGGTGTAGTCAGAAGGCCTGACTTAAGAATTAAAACATGCTTCTGCCAGGATTACTGAGAAGACTGCTTCTTCCAGAAAGATTTGCAGGGCTGATGTAAATAGTAAATGCAAAATGCTAATGCAAAAGAAGTAGTATACACGCCTGATACTAGGTTTACCATTTCCCTTTGTATTGCAGTACCACTGCCTCACCTGCCTTTGAATACATTAAGGGGACTGAGGGATTGTGATGAGTTGGAAATACAGGCTGCAACAGTCAGCAAGACCAATTTTACTGCTAGTTCTTCTTCAATATCTTATGACTCTTCAAGTATAAATATCAGAACCTTTCTTTCTTCCGTTGCATTAATTCACATCCATAGTATGTCCAGTAAAGCAAACATAGTTGCTCCAGCCATGTCCTGAGGTAAAAGACAGCATTTCCCTTATGAACTTTGTGCCCAGATGCTGCTTATGGTCTCACCTACTTAATTTTCTATCTCCAGTGGTACCTTCTTTCATGTATTTTTCCATCTTATTTACAGTTCTTTTTTAAAAAACTAATTCTTTTTAGCACCTCCCTACCTTGCAGAAGCTGTGTGTACATTTATACTTTGTTGCCATAACTTCGTTGATATTTCCTGTGTACATTTTTGAACATGTTCAGGGATTACTATGGCCAGTCTGCTTCCCAGGATGAGGCGAACCTGTTGCTTCATCTCAGAGGACATAAGCTGGCAAGTAGGTACCTGCCCCAGCTCCAGCAAAGCTGTCCTGAGCCCATCAGCAATACAACCAGAGTAGTGTGGCCAAACAAGTGTCCTCTCCAACATACATTCAAATCCCATTGACAGACACCCTCTTGATTGTCCAGCAGCAGGTCAAGCAGACATACCTGTCTGCTTTACCAAACATCTCACAAACAGCAGTGTTTCTGCAAATAACAACTCCCCCAGCCTTGCAATCAGTTCTGCTACTGGGTCAAATTTCATTTTTCTGGATTTACTGCAGTCACTTGTCCAGTTCCTGCTCATGCTCTTGCTTTAACCCAGGATTTTCCAGTGCTGCATAAAAACCAGGGAGCTTACACAGTCAACACGAAGGTAGCTCCTGCAATAAGGAACATGAGTGGCTTTTTCACATTTTTAGACTAGCTGTCAAGACATGTTTACTGATCTGCAGATATACAAACGTCCATAGAAGAGGTTAAAGCCTAATTTATTTTCCTAACACTGGAACCCTATCAGTTTTTATCACAATCTCTTTTCACTTGGTGACATATAACACAGTGTAGGTAAGTTCAAACCTTTCAGGGAAGCACTGCTGATGTTATCAAGTTGCCTTGCCATAAGCAAGTGGAGATAAACTGTACCTTCTTTCCAGGTCTTGATGCTGCGTATATGAAAGTAGCTGCTGATTTGATATTAGTGATTTAGTTCAGTGAGTGTGAACTGCACACTGAGATATGAAAAAACCCTTGTGTACACAAAAGTAATTGGTCTTACTGGATGACTGCCTCAGGACTTGGCCTGTTGCTGGTCATATTCAGACAAAAAACATATAAAGTGCTGCAAAACTGTAATACTTCTTTAAGACACTGAATAGAGACTCTTGTTTTGTAGCGATAAAGCTGAATGCTATCTGCAAAAAAAGAGCAGAGCTCTTTATGTTCCTTGTTATGAGCCATGATTACAAAAGCCTCTGCACAGGCTGTGGTGAATGCAGGAGGTTCAGAGTGGACAGCAGGCAGAAGAAGGGACCAAGGGAACGCCTGCATTGTGCCCTCCTTTCAGAAGACCTGACTGGGATTCATTCAGCAGTGAATACACATGGAGAATTGCTGAACTGTTTGACGGGAGCTACGAGCTGGTCGCAGAATTAAATTTTTCCAGCGCTGACCACAGGCTCAAAGTCACTACTGATGGCCTGTTTTGCACCACCTCTGTGAGCATCCTTAAAATCCAATGGTACTCAGTGTCCGCCTGACACTGTGGTTTCTGTTGCACTCACTCTGCTTGCTTGCAAACAGGAACTCAGTATTTATTTAAGAATAAGTATTTACTGATTGAAAGAATAAGAAAACGTATAAAATGTATGCAATTCTCATAAGACTTGAATTACTTTAATGAAGGCTTTGGTTGTGTTTCTGCACATGTTTAAATTCCTGTCTGTGCTGTACTGTTTGTGTTCAGCAACTGCAGATCTTTCAGGCTCTCCAAAAATACCCCTCTGTTTCTTTCTACAAGGACATGATGGTGGATAGCAGTAGATTTGTCAGGCTTCAAAAATGTGCCTGCTTTCCCCCTAACCTCCTCTTTTTTAATCTGACAGCTGCTCTTTTATTTTCTGTCACAATTGTGGGTAAGATGGGATGGAACACGAACAAGATGGCGCATTATTGACAGCATGCAGCTGGTGTTATTTTCCAATTAAAAAATCCTTGATGCGCATATGAAAGAACTGTCTAGTTTATGCCCAGTTGTGCCAATGCTGTCAAGATACCCCTTCAGCTGAGATCTTATTTCAGAAGATAAGCAATCTTTGGTTGTTGGTAGAAGAACAACAGATTAATATCCTGGCCAACACAAGGTTGGTGATGAATATGCTGTTAGCTGTTTCCAAATGTTTACTGTGTTGTATAGCTGTGCCAGAAATGCTTCTTGAGCAACTAATCTATAAACTGCCCCTAAGCCCTTCTAATGTCAATGGAGCTGTTAAAATCTACTTGAGCAGGGACCCTGACTTCTTGTGCTCTGCTGGGGCAGGGAGAGCTATCAGACTATCAGCAGGTGGTTTAAGAACACCAATGCCCAACGTACACAGAGTTGTTTGTGTACTTAGCTGCCTAACTGTGACAAGTCTCTTCTGGGCATGAGGGACTGAGATTTTAAAAAAGCCTTACAGCTTTGCCAACAAAACTCTTTTTCCTTTCCCTCACAGGTATCTTAGGATGCACATTTTTGATGCAATCGTAAATTTGCACGATCTGCTTCAAAACTTCTCAATAAAGTGCCCTTAAGAGACATTTTTGTAACTCTAGAATAACAACATATCTGTTCCCTATCCTCTCTCTCAGCTACTGGCACAATCTTAGAACACATGATTAAAGCCTAGCAAAAGTACAAGCAATGGTAATGGGATAGCAGAGACTACAGTGCCTCACTAAATGACTATTACAGAATTTGAAAGAACACCTGCCTAAACATCTGACTAAATGAAGGAAATTCAGAGGAACTGCTGCTTTCTAAACACAATGACATTTGTTATCTGTATTTAATGTTCAATAAAACGGAGACTGCAAAACCTAAATGATGGCCTCTCCAGGTTTTTCATTTTTTAATTAACTACATGCTGTTGATCAGTAAGCACCAGCCCATGCTGACACAAAGAATTGAGTGTGCCTTTTTTACAGTCAAAGAAAACAAACAAAAATGGAAAAGTTATTTGGGATCTTTCGTATATAATTAAAGAGATGCTAAAAATTAATGCATTTAAGAAAAATGTAGGTGGTGTTTTTTACAGGGCAGGTAATTCAATAGCTGACGGTTTACAGACCATATTAAAAGTGCTGTGAACCAGGACTGTCAATGTTTATGTCATTGTAAAATTACTAGATCACATCTGAACTATTCATTAATACAGTCATTGAAACTAGGCACATCCTATATGAGAGAAATGAATTATTCAAATATCTTTAACAGCATATTGACGTTTTAATTATACACTGGCATTAACAAAACTAAAAGGTGCTTTGAATATCTTTCAGCTACTAGATTTTCTGCTATTAAATCCCCTTGAGTTTCAAAGCAGTTTCAGAAATCTCTTGTTTAAAGGGCTAGACCGTCCTCCTAATTCAGCATCTTTATACGGCACAACATCTCCTTATAATCAATATAAACATCACAAAAATGCAACTGGGTATTACTCAACATCCCATCCACCACTTATGCCTTGCTATTTCTAGACAGAGTAGTGGCTCTGTGGAGCAAGCACACCCTTCAGCGAATTCCCAGCTCTTGATAAATATGTCAGTATTACAAGGGTCAAACAAGAGCACGTGGCAGTCTGTATTCCTCCACTGAGCGATCCTCACCGGGTGACAAGAGGATGAGTGCAGCTGGAGATCTGGTCCATCAGACAATAGCTCTAGTGCCCTTAACCCTGAGCAGCTGCCTTGACAAATGAGATGTGGCCTCTTTTATTGAAAACGCACATCAGTGTCCTGGGGCAGTAACGTTTTTTCCCACTTCTAGTAAGACAAGCCTCTACAGTTCATTGCACCCTGGAAATGGATAGCCTGACTTGAAATCTATGCAGGTGGACAATTATGGGTCAAGGATACCTGCTGTTTCCAGAAGCCACATTTGATTATATCTATTTTAAACTTCACCATTCTTTTATTTGTAGGATCTACTCATGTGGGAGCAGACAAGCTCTGTTTTCATAACCAGGGGTTACACATCAATACAACCTCTTCTGTTACCAATGTTGTAATTTTTTTTCCACTACTAAACAGAAAATGGCTCTTGGTTCTAAACTTGCCACTCAACGTTTCCACTTCTGCTAGTTAAATCTGAAATCTGTACTGTTAGTGAAATGCAGAAATGTTTTGAATTCTGAAAATGTTGAGTGTCAGTGCTAAAGTATAGGCATTTCTTTAAGTGTGGCAGAGGCAGTTGGTGTGTGCTGGAATATACCCCACCATTATCTTGATTTCCTCATCCTTGCCTGTCTTTTGCAGTTAAATCTGTTCCTTTCCTTACACTTTCAGATAGCTACTATAGAAAATCTGTAACTAGATGAGCTGGCTCTTTCTCTACATAAGGTTTGAAATGCAGACTTAGTCACTGAGAAGGCACACTAAATCACTGCCCCGAAATCTATTATAACCCTGTGTTTGATTAAAATTGGCTTAAAGATGGGGCCCTGCTCAGAGATTTAGTTCCTGACATCTATTCTGAATGCCTTTGCTTTCTCTTCACTCCTCTTCTCAGAGAAATTTACTAAAACATCATAAAAACAAGTCTGAAGAAAGTCTGCTGTCAGAACATCCTTCCAGCATTCTTCTTTCATGAATTTTATATACAATTTCCATTTTATTAATTAGCATCTACTTTACTACTGTCACTATTTGAACTTGAGGATGTAATCTGAGATGATTAGCTGTCTATAGCCGTGGGAGCAGACAGCTCATACAAGGAGACAGAACAGTAGAAGGATCAGTGTCATTTCTCTGGACAAGTCTGGTGTGTTCCCTTAATCCTAACTGCACAGCCCTCCTGGTGCATGTCACAGGATACCAGCAATTCCAGTGTGGTGAGATCATCAATCTTCTGGCATGTTTGTGAGTTATTAGCCTGGTCTAGTTACTCAGGTATCTGGCCACTAAAAACTACACTGGGAAATTTGGTCCCATTCAAATGCTAACAATGGCTTTCACATGTTTATCCGATATGGTGCTGAAACAGTGCTCCACAGTAGGTATGCTGACATTAGATTAGGAGACATCCAGCTCCTGGACAAGTTGCTCATTAGAGGTATTTCAGGTAAATAAAGGGTTNAAAAAAAATTCACGCAAGCAATTGGTATATAAATAAGGCCTCCCTCGGGAAATAGGGATGTTTACAGTAAGCTGATGCTAATTTACCGAAGAACATTTCAGAAAAAAAAAAAATCTATACTTTGTTTAGCAGAGACGCACCCAACCAACCTCTGTTTTCATCCTAATGAGAAAAGTCAGTATGTTTTAATCTATATGTGGCTTTATACAAGTTTAAATGGACTAAACCCTGTATTGTCTTGTCTAGGTAAAATTACTTTGTGAACCACTACAGCTCGGAATAACCACACCTCTCACCCCAAATTTCAGCCACATACTACAGAATCATAGAATCAGAGCAAATTCTCTCTTCCCTTTCTCACAACATTCTTTTACTAAACTCTGGGCAGAAAACTTAAAAGTATAGTAAACGAAAGATCTGGTCTGATTCAATCTTCATTGTTTCCTCAGCACTTGCAACTTAGTGATTTGCAACGTACTTGTAATTGTTTTATGTTTGTGCATACAATGGTTTGAGATATGGGAAAGAATTGCAGTGTTTGCATAGTTTCCCCCAGATGCACATGCTTTGGGTGAATACATCTATTCCCAATCCCATCCAGGCAGAACTACCTGTGGTGCAACTCCGCCCACTAGCCTTACACTTATTTTAGGATCAATCAGTTCCTTCTGACAGTGTCAGGACAATGATACTGATGAAATACTGAATATTTGCTTCACCTTGACACATTGAAAGTCTGAGCCCTTGCACTCAGACCTGACTCAAAATACCTAGGTTTTGACATATTTTGTTCCACTTTAATTCCTCATTTCCTCATCTGATTTATTTCTCATATATCTCATATATTTATAATGCCAGCAACATAACAACATTCCTCTGTTTTCTCAGATAGAGAAACTGCTTTGAATCTTTTAGATCCTTGTACACATTAGCATATAGCATTTTTTTGTGTAAAAACATACTCTGCAAATGTACTTCTTGGTGCAAAACTCAGCTCTCTGGTGATGAATATTAATTGTTTAATTTACACACACACACAAAAATTGAAGTCTGAAGCTTTGTTTTGCCACGGATTTTTTTTCCCCCACTCATTTCATGTCTACTTGTAAAGTATCTTGTTATACCAGCACTTTACATTTACATCTTCACATGCTTTCATGTTTACATCTTTACATCTTTATCATAACTGTACCTGAAGGTTCTTATAATTCTGTCTCTCTGCAGCAGAATCTGCCTGAACATTCAGAGGCTCTCCAGAGACAAGCATTGTCAGCACTTGGCAAATGGTTCAAGTAGTGATAATAACAGCAAAATTTATTAACACTGCCACTTGTGTACAATATGAAATATCTTATGAAGGCAGGCTTTGAAAGGAACAGCTCTTGGGTTCCCCAAGAGCACAGCCCTCTCCAAATAGAGGAGTTGACTATTGCTAATGATGTACCAGAGGAAGAGCTGCAGTTATTAATAATATTAGTATAGATTATACAATCTATAAAATAATAGGTGCTACCAGATACTGTCTCTAAAGGAGCACTCTTAATATCCAAATAAACCAGCAACTCTTAACTGTGCAAACTGTGTTCATCACATCCCACTTCTAATCAGCTTTTTACCTTTGTTACATGGATATCAGCAAAAGGCTTGCTAAGGAAAGGAGATACCACCTCAAAATCTTCACCTAAGGAGCGCTGAGGCAAGTAAGAATACAAACTTTAAAGACTGCTAACCATTACACTTTTGTCGTTCAGTGACCAGCTCAGCCACTTCCACCTAAATGCTGTGAAGAAGAAGCTGCAGCAAACCCACAAAACCACAACCTGAATTTTCAACCAATTTATCAAAACAGTGATTAAAAGGCACAGATTTCAGGCAATTGGGGAATAAGTGAGAAAACGGAGCTATTGGCTACATTTGCACTAATGAACCCAGTACTAGAGGAGCATGAGGCATTTCTGAATGGAGGCAGGAAGGACAGGAGGCAGCAGAGAAGGGCAGCAGGGTAGTGAGGGACAGGGTCAGCTACTCTTGAAGAAAATCACTTTGCTTTCTTCATGGAGGCCTGTCAAAGAGCTGTACATCTCTACTCCCCCTTCATTAGTAGGATGACTACAGAGAGACGCAGCACTACGGCACTACTGGGGTGTGGAGGGTAAAGCCTTGGAGTGCTCCACAGGAGGAGCTTCATGACTCCAACTCTGGAGGGAGGAACACCAAGTACAATGGCAGCAGGAGGGAAGGTTAGGCAGCAAGGTTAGGGAAACTGTTTCAACAAAGGTGAGAAACACACAGTTAAATTAACACTAAAACACAGCAAGAAAGAAAACAAAACATAAACATACTCTAGAACATGTGCTCTTCTTTTGGTGTTTTTTTTTGGTTTGGTTTGATTTCATTTTACGGGGAGATGGGAGGAGAATAGGAAAGAGGGTTATAATTTGCCTAATCAGAGGTTTTGTTGTTGTTTGTTTGGGGTAGGTTTTTTTGGTGTTTTGTTTTGTTTTGGTTTTTTTTGCCTGCAATACAAAGGGCAGATTCCTTAACAGCCAAAATGAAAATGCCAGTGGGATGGCAATGCACAATTCCCACTCTATGGGTTGGACTACACATTTTCATCTTGGCAAGAAATGTGATGTAGCTCAGAAACAACAGTCCCAGAGTATATTTAGCTACTAAAGCTGTGGCACACAAATGTCACATTCCCATGAGTCAACTCTTTTAAGAACCCCGTCTTCACACCCCCACAGATATTCCCCAAGATGCCTGCTCTGAATTAAGAGTGAAGCATATGGATGGATGTGACATCATCAAAGCAACCATGTTACAGTAAAGAAAGCAGTGAGTGGATTCTATACAATTAGTACGATCAGTAAGGAGCCATTTGCGAGCACAGAAAAAGAAAGAAAACACTGCTCAAAGGAATAGACACAACCAATGAAGGAAAACAAAAAAAACACCTTGCAAAACAAGGAGAAAATATTTAAAAAATAAAATTTTCTTTGTGAATGTGTGAAAGCAAAAGAAATCACAGCAAAAGTGGAAACAAAATCTTGATAAAAGGATTTTAAGTATAATATTTCCTGATTTAATTTTGTGTAAGAACTCTTGCCTTTGCCCTTTTGAAACAACAACTCGATGGAATTTTGAAGCCAACTGGTTCTGCTGGGCAATGCAAAGAGTAACAACACACAAGTGGATGGTAATGGTAAACAACCATGCGGTCATCTCTGCCGCCATTGTTTTGATGGGTGTAGACTGCTTCCAGCTTTGTCAATATTCATAATAAAGCACCAAAGAATGCGTGATATTTAAATTACCCTGCCAAGTGCTTATATGGCTCTTTGGTAACCATTACTCCCTGGGGAGGAAAGTATTGAATGTAAGCCACTTTGTCAGTCAGTGAACTGAAGCAAAAATGATTAGAATCCAACAGCTATATATTTATTAATATTTTCACTGCATGTTCTTCTGAAAGCTGCTAGTGGCATACAAGATGCTTTTAAGAGCTAGTTTTCCATCTATTAAGCATTGCTTTCCAGAAGACGTGTGAAGCAGGGACCCACACATAACAAACAGTGCTATTAAAATGCATGTACATTTTTGCATTCCTCTGAGTACATAAAGGGGCAGATCTTCCCCTTTTGGTGGTTTTTGACACCACTTCCTTGTCTGGATGCATAAGAGGAGTTGTGTTCANCGGAAGACACCACTCCTTTTCAGAAGTGGGAACACTGGATTTTCTAAGAAATGTCCTCCTGCCTGAAGTATTTTCTATAACAGGTGTTGCCAACAGATTGGACCAAGAAAGAAAAGATCCTCATTTTTTGGCTGTCAGCATAATCATTGACATTGCTGAGAGGAAAGAGGAGTGCTAGGTAAATCACATGTCATCTTAAGAAAGGCATGCAGGTTTATCTGCCTTCCCTCTGCTACATAAGTGATACCCCTTTTTCTCAATTGCCTTTCTACAATTGAAGAGAAAGGGATGAGGAATTAAAAAATGAAGATGATATCTCAAACTGAGCTTAAACTGAAATTAGGAGTGTGAGGTTTCATCTTCAGTACTGTCACTCCCTTCCACCTGAAATTACGGTTTTGAGTATTGCAGTCACCTGAAAATCTTCCTCTGCCAAGGCTCAGCAGCCCCCAGGTCTGCAGGGTGCAAAGAGGCTCTGTGCTTAACACACAAGTAAGACTGATCAGGTTCTAGAAATTCACTTTTTGGTTTAGATTTTGTAGTTATTCTCCCAGAATGACTACAGGATTAAGATCTACAAAGAAATTGTTCAAACGGGGGTAGTTTTTCCCTTTTTCTGTATGAAGAGCTAATTAGCTGGGAGGTGGAGGACAAGTTTACATACTCTGCTGTGGGAATTTAGATCTTCATATTCAATTTCCTGCCAACAAGCCTAAAAGCCAAGGCTACTAGATTAATATTTTCCATGGTATCTCAAGAATTTTTACCATATCTCCTGCCTAATTTGACCAACCTCCTCAACTGGAAAAGTGTTTCAGACTTTGTCTCTGCTGGGCCAGCCAGGTGATGCCAATTGCCTTTATGGTAAGGAACTGTGACGGCTCTTTGAGGTCAGTCCTAGGGAGTTCAGTGAGAAACCCTGGATATCCCTGGACTATGGGAGGCATTGTGTATTTGGGCTGTTATGAATAACAGGCACTGAGGTCACAGTCTGGGTCCAGACCACCAGCAGCTGTTCATATAGCTCTGCTGAAGACTGTTCTGTGATATTAATGTGCTCAGCACTCCTTGCTGAAAACCTCCACAACTAGTGCAGAGTATTCAAGATTCAATGGGACAGATGGAGGAGAAAGAACAGGGGAACTAGTAACCTACGAGTTTGGACAGGCAATGCAAAGCATCGGGTCTGGCATGCCAGTAGCTTCTCTAGGAACCGCTGATGCTTTTGTCTAATGAGTTTTTCATATAAAATGCATGAACAATAGAGACTGGAATCCACATTTCAATTAATATTTTAAGTGTTTTATATCAAGTATTCATAGCAGAAAGAACTGAACTCATGTGTTCCTGCCCCTGGTGAGTGCCCTAACCACTCAGCAAGTGAGTTTTCCTCATACACATCTTCCTTCTGACACACTGAGTACTTAATTAGTCCACATAGAGAAAAACATCTTCAACAGAATAGAGATTGAAAGAAGAGATCTAAGAACACCCTGGAGAAGAATAACAAGGATTCAGATCTCTCTAGGCAATGGAGCTATTTGAAACTAACTCCCCTGTTTAAAAGGAACCATTTTAAAGTCTCTGTGATACAGATTAAAAGGAGCTGAAAGAATGATGAGGGTCAAGATGCAATGAGAGGCACCACCATCTCTACATAGGAGAAAAGGTTCTTCTTCTCTATGTTCAAGCAGCAAATTTTGGCAGCTCTGTCTAATTCCCTGTGTGTATGGCAAAGGGGGAGTGGAGGCCAAAGGACAGAATTTGTATTAGATACCTGTGCTTCAACACTGTAAAATAACACCAAAATCCCAACATTTTGGTGTGTGAAAAACAAAACATAGAACCTCTCCACAAGCAGTTGTTTATGCAGCATTTAATGTACACTAATGGCCACACTCTAAAAGGTATTTTCTGCTCAGGTCCGGCTGAAGACAGTGGGACTGAGACTCAGTGACTAGGACTATTCCCAGCTTTCCTTATCTGTATTGGGATACTGGACCTGATGGTCACCAGCTCAAGGGAATGGTGATGTCACAAGTGGCAGCAGCCTGGGCTGCAGTGATCATGCACCGGTGGAGTTTACAGTCCTCAGGCATATGGGTCAGGCAAAGAGTACAGCCAGGACCCCAGGACTCTGTAGTTTAGAAGAGCAAACTTTCATCTCTTCAAGGAGGTCAGTAGGACCCCCTGGGAAACCACCCTCAAGGACAAGGGAACAGAACAGAGCTGGCAGACCTTTAAGGATGTCTCCCAAGACAGAAGAGCTAGCAAAACCCAGGTGAAAGAAAGATTGGACAGGAAAGACAAGAGACTGGATGGCTGTATTGGGACCTGCTAGCTGAACTAAAGGGCAAAAATGCATGGGTGATGGAAGAAGGGACAGGTATCATGGAAAGAGTACAGGAATACAGTCTTGTGCACGGATGGGGTTGGAAAGGTCAAGGTGTAGTTGGAGCTGAACTGGGCAAGGGATGCCAGAAATAACAAGAAGGACTTCTACAAGTATGTCAGCCACAAAAGGAAGGTTGAAGAGGGTGTACTTCATCTGGTAAGCAAGGTTAGCATGAGGAGAAGGCTGAGGCACTCAACAACAATTTTGCCTCAGTCTTCTCTTGTGACCTCTGTTCTTACACCTCTTGAGTGTTTAGTCCTCAAGACAGGGCCTAGGGGAGCAAAGTCCCTCCCACTGTAAGAGAAAATCAGGTTTGGGACCACTTGAAGAACCTGAACATGCCTTAGTCTATGGAAAATCATGAGATGTACCCTAGAGTCCCAGGAATTCACTGATTTAATTACCAAGCCATTGTCCATGATATTTGAAAAGTGTGGCAGTCAGGTGACTGGAAAAAGGAAAAAATTGTACCCATCTTAAAAAAGAGTAGAAAGAAGGACCCTGGGAACTATCAACCTGTCAGTCCCATTATCTCTGTGCCTAGGAAGATCATGGAACAGATCTTCCTAGAAGCTCTGCTAGGGGACACGGGGGACAGGGAGGTGCTCAAGACAGCCAGCACGGCTGCAGCAAGGGAAAGTGCTGCCTGACCAACCTGGTGGAGAGACTATCAATGGACAAGGAAAGAGCTACATATGTCATTTATCTGGACTTCTGTAAGGCCTTTGACATGGTCCCTCACAACATCTTTCTCTTTAAATTGGAGAGAGATGAACTTGATGGGAGGACAATTTAATGGATAAGGAATTTGCTGGACAGTCTTATTCAGAGGATAGTGGTCAGCGGCTTGAGGTCAGTGACAAGTGGTCTCCTTCAGGGGTCAATTTTGGGACCAATGTTTTCATCAATGACGTAGTGGCATTGAGCAAGCCTTCAGCAAGTTTGCAGATGATATCAAGCTGTGTGGTGTGACTGATGACCCGAAGGACAGGATGCCATCCAGAGGGACTTGGACAAGATTGAGAAGTACACCCATGGGAACCTGGAGGTTTAACAAGGCCAAGTGCAAAGTACCTGAGTCAGGACAACTTGCAGCCCAGAAGGCCAAATGTATACTGGGCTGCATCCAAAGCAGTGTGGCCAGCAGGGTGAGGAAGAGGATTTTGCCTCTCTAATCTGCTCATGTGAGACTCCACCTGGACTGCTGTGTCCTGCTCTGGTGTCTCCAGCACAGGAAAGACATGGGCCACAAAGATGATCAGAGGGCTGGAGAATCACTCTTATGAAGACCACTGAGAGAACTGGGGTTGTTCAGGATGAGGAGGAGAAGGTTCTGGGAAGATGCTATACCAGCCTTCCAGTATCTAGAGGCGGATATATAAGAGCTGGAGAGGGACTTTTTAAAGCGCATGTAGTGATAGGATAAGGCAAATTGCTTCAAACTGAAAGGGGGCAGGTTTAAATTAGATATGAGGAAGAAATTCTTTACTCTGAGGGTGCGTGGTGGAGCACTGCAACAGGTTGCCCAGAGAAGTTGTTGATGGCCCATTCCTGGAGCTGTTCAATGCCAGGTTGAATGGGGCTTGGAACAANGTTGAAGGGTGCTTGGAACAACCTGGTCAAGTGAAAAGTATCCTGGTCAAGGCAGGGGAGGTTAGAACAAGATGATCTTTAAGGTCTCTTCCAAATCAAAGCACTTCACGATTCTATGATTCTATGATTGTTGAGGGAGATGGAAATAATGTGAAATTTGCTGAGAAGTGTTGTGCTGCCTTGGGAATTCAGAGAAAGGTAATATAAAAAGACATCCTTAAGAACAATAGGAAGCCGTGGATCTTGCTTTGTCAGAGAACAGGGCAGATCAAATTTAAAGAGAGTTAAATTGCCCGTTTCCCTCTTTCCCATACACATGCACGAAACTCTCTAAAAAGACATACACTTCTGTTTGTTTTGTGTGGTTTCCTCAGGCAGTGAATTATCTAGGACTGAGTCTGACTATTTAGTTTCAGACTTTACGATAAGCTTTTAATTATAGCACAGGAATTTCATTACCTGTTACTCTGAGCCAGCTGGAAGCAGTTACACTTTAGTCCTCCTCCCCCTCCCTCCTCACCACAGGATGTCATTTCCAAGGCCTTACCCTTCTTGTCTTGATGATTATGGGATGAAACTGCCACATATGGATCTGTATTTTCAGATGAACCAAGCGGATCCTTCCAATTCAGCATGCGTCCCCTAGCATCATAACCCTGTTGAGCGCGAGAGTCAGAAGTGGTGGTGCTTGGGACTAGGGAACTGGAGTGTCCTGTTTACATTATAAATACAGGTAGGGAAGACAAGTCTCATTAGTAACTTACCACGCTATCTCCCCATGCTCAGGGATGTACGCACTGCTTTGCTTCTGTGATGGGTGAACATCTTGTCTTAGGCTGAGCAATGTTTCAAAAGTCCTTCAAAACATGACTCCAAAGGAAGAAGGGATTTGAGCCTTCCAGATCAGGGTGCTAAAAGGTGCTGCCACTGGGCTGGCAGTTCTATGCTTCTCAACAGAGTTAAATGCATATGAAAGAGGGTAAGCACACTTCATCTGAGTCAAGCATCCTTTGGCTGGGTTCAGGACACATGCCTGACTGAAACTGAAGTGTCAGTCCATGCTGTCTGATACTGGCTCAGCCAAAAAGCAAATAAAAAACCGATTTAAAACAGACCAATGTCCAAAATGGCTGAAACTGAATGGGAATGCCAGAAGAACTACAAAATGGTGACATCATGAGGCACTCTACCTCATGTCCCCAGGGGAATGAAGGACTGCCTAACACCCGCGTGCTCACACTGCAGCACTCCTCTCCAGAAGGGAAATGTCCCGGGCCAGCTGCTCGCACCCACTTGCACCATCACTATTGGTCCTGTCTGAGCTGATGGTCCAAAATGTCTCTGAAATAAGCACAAGATTGAACACAGTTTCTGCTCAGAGTGACAGTACAGACACTGCCTCACTGCATGGATCTGCTCAAGTACCCATGACTCCAGTAGCAGCTGAGATTGAGGTCTCACATGCCTTTTTTCCATTACAAATCCTCTCGACATCATTACTGTTGCCCTGAACAAGACCGAACTGCTTCTTGCATATCATACAGACCCCAACAAACAGCACATTCACAGAACTTGCCCCACTGGAAGTACAGCACAATTTGAAAGGTGGTTTGGATGGGACAGCTGCGTGCTTGTAAATTCATACACTCTTTGCAGCTGGATCTGGAAAGTACATCAGCATCTAAAGTGCTTGAGATGCTTGGAGTCTACTGTCTCTGAAAGGCAGCTCCTACACAGACTTTCCAGTGGCTCAGCTGCTTTGGGGAGGGGGCACCAAATGCCATCCACACCACAACACTTTGACCTCAAAACCATTCTGAAAGTTTCCTTTTGGCACATGTGAAAAAGTGAGTTTATTTTCATCAGGACTCAAGGAGTTCTGGGCCTCCTTAATTTGATATGGAGTAACTGTATCCCCTTACCTACTTTTTTTAAAGAGCCCATTAAAAAAAGGATTTTTGACACATGCTCAAACACAAACTAACAGAATTGGATTATTCACAGACAAAATGGAATATAACATTTTCCGTCAGATAATGCTGGACAGATTGATAATAGCCCTCCTTTCTCCTGTCCCCTTTTGAACAGCCCAGCAAATTAATTTTCCTTCCTTAGATGAATCTCACCCAGAGAGGAGTCCAATCACTCGGCTACAGGCTGCCCTAGCAGGGACCCTCTCCCTGCTCCTTTCCTTGATCTCGCTTCACTGCTCAGAAAAATAATTTGAGACTCACTGGGGCAGAAACAGATCAACACAAGGAGCTGAAATTTAAGCCTCACAGAGAAGGCATAGAGCTGGAAAGGTAGAGCCTGTTCTTCTGCAGTTTATTTTAAACAGCTCCTGGGCAATCACAAAGCTTTTGAAAGCTGCATCTCAAAAACGCTGTTTTAAATGTCTCCTAAAGCCCTACACCCCCAGCTCTCAGAAGTCTAGAGAGAGATGGATGAACCTAGATCCTCAATTCTACCCCAACAAGCAAAAATCTAAATATTGGCCAACAATTTCTCAAGTTTTTAGATGCACCCACATGTACCATTTTGTCCAGCCCTTTCACCAGCTTCATGGTGTTGAACTACCGATGAAGTCAGCAAAATGCAGCAACTTCTATTAAGATGCTGTCATGATTTAAAGAAGTCCTCTTGAATATTAATGATTTCACAGTAAAAAAATTTCTGTGCTTCTCTATAAGTTTTCGAGGAGCCCTTTTGATTTATTGAATCAAATTATATACAGGAGCACTTTGGACTATGTTTTCCTTAGGACATGGCCAGAATGAACTCCTTTAACTTGTATGCTTAGAAAGGAAAATTCGCTAAATTTACAGTGTTCTCACCATGAAGCCAACCTTCAACTACAGGTAATTGTTAACACAATTTAGCTCTGGATGTCAGTCTGAAGGTTTTATACTGACAAGGTTATTTTTTACCCTCCCATGGTGGAAAGTGTGTTTTCTCTCAGCCATTTTTCTTTAAAACAGCATATTAATTGCTGTTTTAAACTGTGTTTTGTTAAGACAGAGTTTTGAATGCTGCCCAAATAGAAAAGAGAAATAAAATGTTATCCTCTTTTAAAAGTTTCCATAAGCATCAGCATGGCTGGAACATTGGTAACACACAGATACAGGCGTCCATTTGAACTCCAGTCCAAATGTGCTGCCTGCTCCACAGCAGTCCTGCAGCAGGACTGTTTGTGTCCAAAGGGACAGGTAGAGGTCCAGCAACTGAAAACACATGCCCTTTTGGAGCAAGAATATGCTGGATCCTGAAAGCATTCACTCCAACACTATTTTATGCTTGTCAACTCCTGTGCCCATCTCCAAGGACCAAGATGAATAACAGGGCAGAGAACAGGCTAGAAAACAGAAATTATGGAATTTTCATGTTTTCTTTTCCCTAAGGATTAAACTACAGTGCAAGCATCCATGGGGTCCAGTCTTCAAGTTTATATCCCATTCTGCAACAGCAATAATATGTACAGTATTTGATCAGCTGACACATAATGCTGCACTCAACGTAAGAAAGCAATTAGCCATTGCTTGATAAGGAGGTAAAAAAAAAAAAGAAAATCTTGCCAAGTAGCAATCATATTTTATGCTGGTGTTTGATATGCATTTATATGCCTGCATGTCTTTCCAGAGACTTGCACTTTTTAAAGTGTGTTTAAAGGAGGAATTCTAAGGAAAAGCTGTAAGCATGGTTAAAGAAAAACATTTCATAATACAGAAATCTAGAGGAAGTATATGCCTAAGGGACACATTTTCTGAGAAAAAAAATAAAATTCTTGAACCATATAGTGCCAATACACAGAGAACTTCCTGGTAATGGAAAGCTAAGGCTTTGTGAAGATACTAATGTGTACCAGATGGTCACTAGGTAGAAAGGGGTTTCATACAAATGCAAGGAATTGTTATATTCTGTCTATTACTGAGGTATTAGTCTAGTACACACTGAGATCCAAGCTTACACAGCTAATTGAGACAAACTTTGCTGCATTTGATTTTGAGGAAGCAGGGCAGAAGCAGATTAAACCTTA
The DNA here is from genome assembly GCA_013397315.1 of Donacobius atricapilla. Taxonomy (NCBI): domain Eukaryota; kingdom Metazoa; phylum Chordata; class Aves; order Passeriformes; family Mimidae; genus Donacobius; species Donacobius atricapilla. Next base: position 51,721 of record WBMY01011381.1, on the reverse strand, counting down.
ATAGCCTTTCCCAGTTGTGTCAGAGCTGTATTTTGCAAACACTACTACTAGGCGGTGATACTGCTCCTGTAAGCAGTATGACAGTGTCTTGTAAGTGCTTGAATAACCAGTCCCACTGGGTGAACTTCACCTCTGAGGAGAGTAGCACCACAAATGTATGAGCTACTTAAGTTTCTCTCATAAACAAAGAAAAGACTGAAGTGGCAGGCAACTCAGTCCTGGCCCTCTCACACACAGCCATTATCAAGCCTTTACAATGCACTAAATAGTTTGCAGCATGTAGTGGGCCCTTTTTCCCATTACACCATTTTTTACTATTCTGACTTGCAAATAAGCTTTGTCGAAATTTAAAAAGGTTTTAGCACATCTGAAATGTTGCCAGTACCTCTGTGTTAATAATGGTTAATACGAAAACATCTGAAAAACCAATTCTGCCTTTGTTTTAAAACAGTGTATTTGAATAACTATACACATAGTGCCTTTCAAATGTCTTTGTTTAAAGAAAACACATAAGAATCAAATAGACATACGTGAAAAATCTGGTTTAGGTGCTTCCATTACTAGCGAAAACTTTTCATTTGGAGGGCTGTGATCAAGTAACAGAGGCAGAGTTAAAGCACTTAGTACCTATGAGCACGGATAATGATTCAGAAAGGCTGCACTTCTGTAACTATAGCTTGCTCTGAAGTGCACTTGTAAATTGTAGAGAGGGTTTTTTTCAGGTTTAAAACAAAGACAGAGATTCAATACTATCAGTATTTGATAGTTGGTTTAATATGCACAAGCCATTAGAATCTCAGAGGTTATCTGCACACTATCCTATTAACAGCTATAGCAACCTAATTAGACAATTAGAGGGAAAGTTAAATCAATACTATAGAGGGAGAAAGGCCTATGGCTAGGTGGTAATATAAGGGCCCAATTCACTAAGAATTGATGTTTCCAAAGGTAATTGAAGCTGCTTAGACTTTTGCAGACTGATTTCACTTAATTTCCTTGTTTAAATATGTGGTTGCTGCATAATTTCTCTCTGACTTTCTGCATCCAGACCTACAGCCTGCTGTCCTCTCCTTGGGTGTCACTTGAGTCACCTGCTTGGACTTTGCACTTTACTTGTTTGCAACTGATCATGTGAGACTGCCCTAGGAAGAGAGCCCAGGTGCCAAACTCAGGAGGAGGCTGGTGCTAAGAATACAAAGATTAAGGTCTTTCATTCACACTGGTACAGACTGGCAATAAGTCTGTTGGAGGAGGATGAATTGTAGTGGCATAAATGAAGAGAATCAGGCCTTATGACTTCTTCTGGAGCTTCAGATGACTCTGGGTATATTTAGCCCACCAAGAATTCACTCAGTTCATATTCTGGTACCAATGTTCTGAGGCTGAAGCTATTACATCATGCCATTTACCTTTGCATTAAACTGTACTCAGTAATATCAAAGTAGATCATTCATTTTTTTTTGTTTGTTTTTCAAGATACAAAATTACTCAGACCAGTCACTACAGTTGGCAAACATGAACATGTTTACTGAGACTGGTTTACTACCTCATCCTGGAATTTTTGTATCCCTGATGTAGAAGATTAATAGAAGTGACTAGTGGTAGGTGAAAAAAAAAGCCCAACCGCAAAAAAATCAGAATAGATATTTTAAGTAAACCAATAAAAGGAGGAGTTGACTTGCATAGAGACCATGTTCTCAGGATGAACCTGAGAGGGGTCAATGAAATAAACTCTAAAAGACAGGACATAAACGGTAACCTGTGTTAATGATGGGTCAGCCCTTCTCTGTTGCACCTGTCTGTAAGGCCCTACTTAAAAAGCTGTGTTTATTTATGGTGTCTGTCCTTGGGTTTGACATGCCTGGACAGTAAAACGTACTCTCTTTTGTTAACTGTACCCTCTTGGACTTCAGCTTTTTTTCATTCTGCTGCTCACTTGAGACACTTTTCTGCTTTCTTGGTCAGATTAAAATACCAGTTTTTACTAAAGTACCTATTAATACTCTCACTGGCAGGATCCAGAGCCACAGTTCCACAGCTATAACTCTGCAGACTATGGAATTCACTTAGAAGCAGAAAATCTTCTGGCACATCAGCACTATGCCCAAAGCCACTCTCTTTATCTTTACATTCAGCAGTATGGATTTTATTATTACTCTTCTTTAATTTTTGCTCTGTGCATTAGAAATACAGCTATTTCACAATGAAAGAAAGTATAAACTATACATGCAGATGAAACTGTGAGTCTTCCATGTACTAGGAAGTCTCAACTTGCCTTTGACTTTGTACATTCCCTTCACTAGTTTTCATTACCATACTTTCAAGTAAGTATCACATGCACATTTTTCATTTCCTGGTAATAAACAGTAGGGGGAATTTGATTTTATTTTTACAAACGTTGAGCAGCATTACTGTGCCTCCAGTTATTTACATTCTGCTGTACTGAGCTGTCATTGGTTCAGGTTTATACTTACATACTCTGCAGGCACGAGATGAAAGGATCAATTAAAAGTTCATCACAGCTTCACATTAACCTACCTCTTGCTGTGTTCAGCCTAACGTATGGTGAATTTGACCTAGCCCTAATGAACAGTCTTGTAAAGCCTGAAAGCAACTTCACAAGGAAGCTCCCACCTCTCATGGAATTTTGCCATTGACTTCACTGGCAGCAATACCACACATCCTCAGCTTGTGAGTACTTGTCTTTGTTCAAGATGTCTATATGAAAAGCTATTGCAATATATATGTCTAGGTTTAAATTTAAAGTGATTATTTATTCTGCAGTGACTCCTCATGAAGACATTCTTCACTCCAAGAACCAGCATAATCTACTTCCAAATACGCAGAGCAAAGTGGTAGAAAGCACAATGAGCACAGATTAGCAGCTGTCTCATGGGAACCTGCTACTCTAGGCTTGCAGAAATTATCCTCTTCAGTTCAGGTCATTTAATTAGCTATGTAAATTTGAAAGGATGACATAAATGACTCACCCTAGGAGTGACAAGAACCTTCAGGAATTGAGGCATAATCTCAAACCACATGGGTAAAAGGCTAATTTTCCTTATGAGAGATCTGTCTGTAACCCAGGGATAATTCTGCCTCCCCTAAGGTATCTCTGACTGGCTGCTGTAGCAGTAATGACACCAGCCTGGACAGCTCATGAGTGGGACTTGAGCTACTACCTTGTTTGTCCTGGTGAACAGATAAGATGCATCACTGTACCCAAGTATTTCTTTGAGTGTTCAGATGAAGCATGCTCTTAATCATGTCTGCTGACATGTCATTAAAATAGGCCACATCTGACTTTAATTCAATGGGGACACTTTTGAGTGAAGACAAGAAAAGAGGGATTGAAAATCAAGAGGTGTGACTTAATCCTAGTTGTGATTAGTGAATCGGGCCCTCAAAACCAAGACAAAACAAGTAAAATAGGGTAACAACTATTTGACTACAAGAACTACTAGCTAACACAAGAATTTGGGGAAAATTTTAAAAAACTCTCATAAACTGACCATACACTGTGTAGTAAGACATTTCATGATCAGGTGAAGCAGTTGAAATGTCTATGAACAAAATAAATTGGGAAGAAACATTAAATATAACAAAAGTATGAAAATATTAAAAAGTTTAGTAAAAAGTGATTCCTCCAAAATGGATTTGCTGTCAGTAAATATTGAAACTAAGAACTTCCTTACCATTCAGGGCTACGAAGGAATCTGAAAGACAAATAACAGGGGAAAATCATTATTTCTATCTTGTTTTTCTTTCAAGTAGTTTGCTGCTAATAACTGATATTTATAAGCATGTGATTTGCACAGTAAGAACCCAGGCAAAACTAATATTCAGACATACCCAAAACCAATGTCTGGCTTTGAAAGTGCTCATGACCTGCTCTGGACAGGAGGTACCAAAGCGGGAGGGCCAGTGTCCTCCCTGGTTTCTTTGCAAATCCTAGTCTAAGGCAAGGCACTGCAGGGGATGCAGCCAGCAATGTGAGTCAATGAGGACAAAACTCAGGTGACCCAAGATCACATGAAATAATAAAATTAGCTGCATTCGCAGGAAATTAAATCTACCTCTGCGCAGTGTCAAGGTTCAATGCATGATTCAGGGCTAAAGAGGGATTTAAGCAGGGTATGGGCTTTGTTGCTCTCTGCACAGAAGCAGATCTCTCTCCATGAGCAGAGTGTGCTGTTCCTGAATAATTTCCTACCCTCCTTTTATATGTAACTGGTATCAGGAATAGTCCACTCCTGCATAACCTATTTGCCCAAGGAGAGCAGAACTGTCTGAAAAGGGCAAAGATCCATCAGCTGTGAACTGGCCTGATTTTGGTGCTAACTCACTTTACAGGGGAATAGAAGGGAGGCCTAAGAGTGTACCTCATTCAAAAATCTTTGCAACAGTCTGTCCCTATCTTAGGACAGAGACAGAAATCCTTGTGCTCCTTCAAGCACAGTTATCAGAGTAATTAATGGCTCTTGAATAAGGATGCGCAAAGCATAAGAAGACTCAGGCTTTCTCCAGAGCAGCTGGCCCATACTATGTCCCATGGCACAGTCTAGTCCTCTGCTATTTTCCTCTGTATTGCATAAATAATGGTTCTCTCACTGTACATTGATTTCTCAGCTTCATCAGTTTTATTGCATCAGTGAGAATTACACTGAAAAGAATGTGAACCTTGATTTCATGAGGTTTATAAATAATATGTGGAACTCAGAATCAAACCAACCTTGGTGATAACATTTGGAACAAGAGCTGTCCTGAACACTGATGTTGGTATTCCTGTAGACTCAGAAATCAGCACGCAAGGTTTCTTTGCATGCAGCGCAAGCTATGCACTTTCAAGCATTTCAGTAAACACTGTAATGTTTAAGCTTCCAGCTAACACTGTCATTACTTAAGGTTTACCATTAAAATTTCTTAGGCAGTGCCAATAGTACAGGACCCTTAATACCATGATTGTCCAGACTGCATGTAAAATTCCCTAAGATTCACAAACTAAGCAGTTGTTATTTCTTGATCTGGATCCAAAACTGAAGACATATTTCACTGTCTCACTATGCTGCATGGGAACGTGGTCCAAGTCACAGACTACACCAAGAAACCAAGCCACTTCTGTACATTTACATAAACAACCACCAGGGCTAATAAAGACAATGACCCCAATTCATTATCCCATTGCTGTAATCAATATCCTCTAGAGCTGAGCTTTTCTCATTATGCAACCGCTCTGAAGTCCAGTGATCCTATAAATCACATGAGCTGGGCTATTTTCCTCAAACACATTTAAGCAACAGTTCCTCTTCTGAACCTGCATTACTAACTACAATGCTGTCCCTGTTGTGACTTATGTTGCTACAATGGAATGCCTGACAGGTAACAGTGATGTGGGGCATTCAGAAGGATACTGTGACACATGGCAAATAGAGGTAAAATTTTGCTTACTTTGGCAGTCACCCAGGCCATCTGTATTGCCACGTTCTACGTCCTGTTCAAATGCCAGTCTAAATAATAGAAAGAAACAAAACAGTATGAATAACAACAGTCAGAGATATAACCAGAAAGAAATTATCACACCTTCAATTGAAATAAATCCCTGCTGTGAAACTGGCTATTTCTTTGGAAATTCCACACAAAGGCTGAAAAACCGCAACACATGCATTTGAGCTATGCATCATTGCTAAAGGATGTCTTGGCTTCTAATGATACTTTGTCATTATATTATTTCTTTTTAAAAATCCGCTGCACGCCTTGTTACCTAGGGATGAAAAGACCTGCATGTTTTAAACTGCTAAATATATGATGTTATCAGAAGCAAGTGTAACCCTACCTTAGCCTGTGCACAGAGTAGACTGGGTGCACTGGCATTTTGGTGTGAGAAGTAAGCCAATCCACTGGCCAGGTACTGCGCTTGATGAAAAAACCTGCTTTTCAGCAATCACTTAGGTACAGCAGCAGATGAGGCTGCAAGGCATAATGTCCATCCCACAAAAGGTCCATCCCACAAAAAGGTACTCCCTTTAACTCAGGGGGCTCTACTGACAAACACTCACATGCTTTTCTAGCTGACATGCTCAGCTTATGCTCCCAACCTCTCTCTGTGATTTAGGATAACTACTGAAGCTGTTTTTCCAGCTTCCTGTGTGGCCAAAGGTGAATGACAAGAACCTTGGAAAACTTCCAAATACAAGTCCTTGTCTATATTAGGATCCTGCCCTTGAGGCGTATCTACCCTTGTAGACAACTCATTCTAACTCTGTGTTTCAAAACATCTGCTCCCCTGTCACCTACTCCAGGAGGGTGCCTAACATCTCTGCCTCCTGTTGGCTAGCTTAGAACTTCACCAGATATCTCCCCAGCTGATCTGGACCCTCTTCCTAAGCACTGGATAGACTATGAGCTGCCTTGCTCACTTCTGGACTTCATCCCTGCAAGCAACACAGCCTCTGTCTTGATGGATCTATTGATGAAAGTGGGAGCTGCTTTTAAAAGTGAGGTACAGAAGTCCCCTACAACTTGCCATGGAAGTTGAAGAAGTCTCAAGCACTTCTGGAGTGATTAAAAACCCACTATGGACACAGGTGCATCTTAACATTATCCTGCCAAACGCCAAATCAGAAACAGCCCACACTTTTGTAGTCAAGCATATACAGACACAGCTACAGCATCCCCAGCAGATGGAAGAAATCAGCAAATTAAGAACAAGACAGAAACACAGGGATTGTAACTTCTCTATTATATACTGAGGGCCTGTAGAGAAGCAGGGTTAAGTGGCATCAAATGTAGGGCTGTCAAGGTTCTGTGATGTCTGTGCTACGCTTCCACTACTACCATGAGGGAGTACAGCTGTACAGCTCAGTGTGGGCAGTCACGTGGTGTTTCAGAAGTGGCCAAGAAATGCGAACTCTGAAGTGGGTTTGCTCCCTCTAACCTACACAGACTTTCATTATCATAAAATAATTAAATTCTACTGTTAAGGAAGGGGAGATCCAGCACTTCTCTAAATCTGTTTTAAGCCCTTACTCTGCTGTTATTCCTCTCAGCAATGCACACTAAATTAGAAGGACTGGTTTTGTTTTCAGTGGACAAATTACTTCAGTAATTTAATTTGGATTCTATTGCCTCTTTAATCAGCTGTGATGGCTCCAGTGTAGGCTGGTCCAGACATATCCATCCAATTCACTCCTTTCAAAAATACGCAGACCTTAATACAGCTCTTTCATTTTCTTCTTCCTCCTCTTTCAGCAGTTACCAATCAGCTGACTGTTCATGTCAAAAAAATTTGTGAGACATTTCAGAGGTGAATGCAAATAAGGTAGGAACAAACACTTCCCACATTTTTCCCTCTCTAAAAGCTTCATGCTTCAAATAGCTTTGCCCAAGACTGCCTGGCACCACTGCCAGAGCTTCACGGCCCGTCCAGCCAGAGCCCTTACTCACTTGGAGCCAAGGACCAGCTGTGTGCACAGCCCACTCTCCTTCACCCATCCGCAGTACGGGTCTCTGGATGCTATGCAGGCCCTTGGGAGAGAAGAGCACAAGGGGGCATTCATGAGTGCTGCAGCTTCCCCACTGCACAGGCCTCTGACAGCCACCACAAAACACGTACTTTTTGCATTTGCCATGACGCTCGCAACGTCCCAGAGGAACCTTGATGACACAGGTGGAGAAGGCAATGTACAGGGCACTGCTGGGTTTGTCAAGCTGCATTCCCATGATCCGTTTGTCCTCCATGCCATCGTAGCTGCACCTGATTTGGATAAAAGTGAGTTGTGGTTACAAGTGGGCTCTGCTGGGAAGCCAGGGGAAACCTTAATTATCCCCCAGGCTGAAAAAAAGAAAATCACAAAAACTTCTACCAAAAATCTGTAAGAAAGTTAGAATTGAACAAGTCAAGAAAAAAGAATATACAGCAGCCACTAAAAACACTGATAGACATATAAGCAAATATTAAAAATGCATGGGTTACTTAGGAATTGGAGAGTGACAGCACACCAGACAAGCTTCTGATGGCCCTTCATTTTAATGTTTATTCTTCTCCAGCACTCAAAGTAGCTGAAATTTCTGCATGATTATGGCCCACTTCAAAGCCTCCTTAGGCATATTTAAGGAAGACTGAAATGTGGAGAATTTCCTTTGGAGAGCAGCTTGCTGCTTGTTGAGTTATTTGGAGAGGAATCAGGGTTTTTTATAGGATAAGGAAATTAATCTTCCTTTCCAGAACTTCACTTTTAATTATCCATCAGCTGCTGCATAGGATGGGCTATTTTCTGCACAAGTTGAATAAAAGAATCTTATTGCAATGTAGAGACTGATAAGCAGACATCCCCTCCCTAAACAATGTAAAATTACTCAAAAAACTTGGCTTCTCTAACCACTTCTGTTTCTATGGGACAAAATATTCTCTGGGAAATCAGAAGTTCAAAGTCACCCACACATGATTACAAAGAACCAGATACACACTTTTCAGGATTGTAAACATTGATCTCCTCCAGGAAAAGGCTGTCATTTAGGAAACCAGTGTTTCCTGTACGTGCCAAGAACTTCAGGATGATTCCCTTCTCTGACCCCAGGAAAACCACGGTGTAGTTCTGATACGGCCCAGCAGCAGAGTCAACAGCAATTTTGGTCAAGCGATATCTAAAATAATAGAGCATTTTCATGGGTAAATCACAGAGATAATCACAGAATTGTCATTTATTTAATCACTTTCTTCATGTCAGGTAAGTGTACGGTAGACTTCTAGCAATCGTAAAACACATTTAAGCACTTTTCCTACCTGACTATAAATCAACACAGACTGTATCAATTTGATTCCCCAGATGTTGGGGTATTTTCATGTGTTTGCATGTCCACATATCCAATAGCCAGCAGAAGTGTCCAAAAGTTCAGAAGTGTCCAGAAGTACAAAAAGCTGAAGGGCTGCTACAAGTCTGAGGGCATTTAGGAATTATCCTTCCAAAAGCCTTGTGATTTCTTCAGGCAGGGATAGAGAATCAGCACAGTGAACTGTTTTTAAAATGTCAAGCTCTGTCACATTAAAAGCAGCTGAACTAGGTTCAATGTTTTTTGTCAGGAAAAGCTATGTCAGGTACAATAAGAGACACTAAACACAATTTTACCTCACTAAAAATAATCACACAACCACCACCAAGCAAGTTTAGTGCTAAGGTGATATCAAACCTTGGGATGACACAATTTATTGAAAACAAGCGTACTGGTGGTTTGGTACCAGTTAGATGGTACTGCCTATCAAAGAGAAGTGCTCTGTGGTGCTTGCTGCTCTTATCTTTGGTTGGAGGTTAGGAATCTAACAGATAAACCTGACAGAAGACACACTATAACTAAGTCAGACCCTTCCAGAGCTAAGTGTCCAACACTGTACTCTACCTCTGTTCAGAGGAGGAGAGGAAAATATGGCAAAAGTTAGTCACATTATTCTGTTCACTGCTGAAGGATAGATAAGTAGTATAATGATCACAGCAGAGAATGGGAATGTATTTTGATAGGAAGGGGACGGTGTTTTTAGCACTTGCTGATTTATGAGTCTTTGTTCAAATCTGTTACTATCTTTTCCTTGTTGCTATAGAAAGGATGTACATTATGCAATTAATTCTGCCTATACACTTCTGCAAACATTAAAGCTTACCAGTACATAACCTGACAGACATCTACATATCCTGTGAATGTATCCTGGCAGACATTTTTGTATCCTGTGTACATATTGCTGAGTTGTCTGCTGATCCTTGCCTGAAGTTTTTACAGAGCCACCTCAAACATTGACCCATAAGCCAAAAGGCAAATAAAACTTCCCTGCACAGCATTTCCTACAACATCTGGTTTAAGCACAACATGGTTGGAAAAGACTGAGGTCTTTCTTGTCCTGAAAGCTGCTCAGGGAGTTCCACAGCATCTGCTCAGCTCTGCCACCATTCCTAGCTGGATTCATGCCCAGGATACCAGGGACATTGACGGAGTTGGGGGATATTGGAAGCAAGGCTATTAGCACAACTTGACAGCTACAACGTGAACAGGAGTTCAGTTGGTGTACATACCTGACCATTGTTCTCAGGAACCAGGGTCGGTTGACAATGGAAGGTACAGCCTCGTCCATCAGTGGATGTGTTTTGATGAAGTTCAGAGTATCATCTGGGAACTCATTTGATGTTACATATTTTTCTAATGATGTAGAGCCAGCACAGCAACCAGGCCTATACAAAACAAGACAGTAAAGCCAGAAGGCTTATTTGACATCAAGGGCAAGCTTTCTTTTGTGATGAAGCTCTCACTGAAATCTGATGTGCTTTACAGGAGTTTAACTTTGAGGAAGATTGAGAAGTGTGGTGAAGTTGTTCAGCCTCTCAAGGGAAGCCTAAAATCCTGCTCTGTCCTCCATTCAAAAGAACTTCATGTGTCACTTACAAGCTCAAAGTAATTTTTACGTCAGAAGTGCTACACACAAAGTTTGTGTAAGTAATTTTCTTCAATGAAAGGCCCATTTGATCCCATTTTCTATAGCACTATGATTCTTCGAAACTTTGGGCCAGTGTGAGATGAGAAGAAGAAAGATGGACCATTCACTCATAAACACATTGCATCATCCAATTTTCATCTACTCTGCTACATCTAATGTGGGTAAAGGCATTGACATCAAGAGTAATGTCAACTTGAACAAAATACAGGACTGGTCCTATCATCTGTGTTGCTCAGATTTAGATAAATATTCAAACATTAGGTAAATAAATCTTGCGTGGGAAGGTAGAGCAGGACTCGAAGGAACTAGCTGAGTCAACAAGTTTGGTCCCACAAGAGCTGAGAAAGGAATATTACATGCAGACAATGAGTGCTCTTGCCTCTTCATATCCAAAATACTTTAGTTGTCTTGTAATTCCATGTAGAACTAGCAACAGGTGGAGAAAAGGAGAAATCAAGGGCATGACTGGTTTCCTGGGTCCTTGCAAGGGCATTGACCTATGTGGCAACATTTCTAGAGAACTCGAGGGAGCAGCCTGCACCTTCTGGCACCATGGTGTCTACAGTTTCTGTGTATCTAATCTGGAGACCTACTTACTCCTAAATCCTAATAGCATGATTGGATTAATCCTGTTTTAATCTCAAAACTGGTTTAGTCGAGCATAAATCCGAGCAAACCCTGCTGTCTGGCCAAACAAGGAAGTGACATCCCTGAAGGGCTCTGGCAGGTTTCTGACAAATGTTAGGATCAATAGGGGCAGTAATGTTTCTGCATCATACTGAGAAACCCAGATAAAAATAACCTTATTTCAAAGGTGCCTGTCATGTACTTCAACATGAGCTAGAAGTAACAATTATTTCTATTAAGCAGATTGATTGCTAAATGTTATGTGAAACTGTTCACAATTCACTTCACATTATCTCTTTCAGGCTTAGAAAGAGCAGTATTGTCCCATCTTCATCATAAGAGTTAGCCTGCTATTGGCTCATCCCAAACTCGTAATGCAACTTTCTCTTCTTCTTTCCCACTGAAAATGATTTCTCCTTCTTTCTCCCTTCCTTGCCAGTAGATCTCAGTAAGGTCCAAACAAATAACCTTGAAGCCTTGCACTCCCAAGGCAGACCATTCTGTCAACAACTTGTTTGAAACACTGTAAAATGGAGAAGAAAATCCTGCAGCACTGCTAGAAGCTGCATTACTAAGGCTCAGACTGAAAACAGACAGAGAATTTACCAGATTTTTCAGTCACCTCCAGGCTCTTTTCTTGAGTGACAACTTCAGAATAAAGGTAGCATAGTAATAGTACACTTGGCAAATTCAAAACATGATGGAACAAATTTGGATTAGGCAGAAGCTCAGTGTCCATCACGGAGCTTCACAGACTCATAGAATATCCGGAGCTGGAACTGACCCACAAAGATCACTGAAGTCCAGCTCCTGGCCCCACACCCCAAGAATCACACCCTGTGCCATGAAAGTGTTTTCCAAAAGCTTCTTGAGCTCTGTCGGACTGGTGCTGTGACCACTTCCCTGGGGAGTCTGCTCCAGGGCCCAACCACTTCCCTAGGTGAAGAACTGTTTCCTAATGTCCAACTTAAACCTCCCCTGGCACAATTTCAGGCCATTCCCTTGGGCTCTATCTCTGGTCTCCACAGAGAAGAGTTAAGTGTCTGCCCTTCCTTTTCCCCTCAGGAGTAAGTTGCAGATTGTGATGGGGTCTTCCCTCAGTCTCCTCTTCTCCAGGCAGGCCAAGTGGCCTCAGCTGCTGCTCACATGGTTTTCCCTCTAAGCCCTTCACTATCTTTGTAGGCCTCCTTTGGATGCTCCCAACATCTTTGTACTCTTCTTATATTGTGGTGTTCAACACTGCACAGAGTACTTCAGGTGTTTTCCTCTTTTGAAATGATTTAAGGTATCACAAGCAATGTAAAACATGCAATAAAATGGTAATGCTTAAGTGAGATAAATGAATTTATCAATATGCGTCTCAATATCTCAGAGCAAAATGCCACTGGTGAGTTAACAAGTGTCTGTCAACAGCAACTTGTATGAAATGGTACTTGTAAGAAGTATGAAGAATGTAGTAGAGGAGAGGCATGCAAACATGTGGAAGTGGGGAAAACAACTCATAGGAGGAATGAGGTAAACTGAATCTCCAGTTTGGTAGAATGCTCTTTTTTACTTTTCATAAATCATACCACTGAGGCACTTTAACTGCATGTTAATCATAGAACAGCAAACTGCAGAACTGGTGCAGGCGTTGCAATGAGATATATCCATTACTGAACCAATTTGCAAAAACAGTGTAACTCACACCACTCTTTAAGTGATTATTCTGACCATGTGGATCTGATGCTGGCCTGATATATGTTACACCAATGTCATTTAAGTGGAAAAATCTCAATTGCATAATTTAGATCCAACTTCAACTCAACTTTTACTTTACTGTTGCAATATGTATAATTGTATCTGCACCTTACAAGGTTGTTCAAATTATCAAAAAGCCTCTGTAGCCTGCATGAAGGAACAGAACAATGTCACTATACATGAAACATACCTGGGCTTGGGCACTCGTTCATCAGGAACTGGTGTCCATGTGGAGTCTGGAGACTTTTGTTCTTTGAATCTCCCAGTAAATACATTGGCAATGTCAAGCATGTCATAGGCACAGACTGCAGAGCCAGGGATGCTGCAAAGTGACATTTCCCAGAAATTGTTACTCATCCTGCAGTTATGCATAAAACCTTGAGCAAAAAAATATGCTCTGTAGAAGTCTTCCTGTCCCAGGTTACACAATCCTGAGCTCTGAATCCGGTATTGACAGGAAAAGCCAGCCCTGTGGAAAAGCCTGAATACCAATCAGCTTCTGCCAAGAGAATTTATTTCAAAGCCTCTACAGAAAGAAGTAATTGCAATAATCTTGGGAAGAAGGGAAAGAATCGGTGAAACTCTGGCTATCACTGGCAATGCATGAGGAGTAATGGCCTGTCTCATTCAGAACCCATTTGAAAATTTAAGGTCTTTTAAATCATAACATCTCTCAGTACCTTGTAGTAACTCTTGTATAACTGTCATGCCTCAAAAAACTCATTGCAGACAGCTCAGAAGTCTGGTTTTGTTCTAATCAAACTGGAAGCATACTGCAGTGTGCCATTTACCTGGCATTTACGTGTAATTTGTTAATGCTCCCACAGCCTGATATCCACAAAGTGTTCCCAATGAAAAGGAGTTAACTATGTTCAGGAGTTTTCTCTACTCAATGAAATGTAAAAAGCTTATAGAAGCAAATTTGATATTATTTTAAGATCATAGCATTGAAAATTTCAACTTTCTGAATACTTGCATGCAACTGCACCACAGCATTGTCCAAACACAGTTATATTCTTACCTACATACTTTCTGAAAGGCTCATGGGTTTACCATGATCAGTCACTTGGAAGCATGAAATATTCATTTATCCCCCTTTCTTTTTTTTGTACATGAACTACTGTATTTGTGTCTGACTTCCACCACTTGATTTCATTGGGTTTATAGCAGGAACCCAGCTGGCTGAGGCTTTCAATCCTTACCTATTAGGTTATTATACATCAAAGAAAAAAATGTAGGAACAATAATACTGTTACAGAGGATTAAGCTAAACTCCTAAAGATATATAAATTGACAGAAAAATAACCATTTCAATGGTAAAAAAAATTCAAAATGCTTTTTACTGAAGAAAAACAACAACAGTGTTACTTTGACCTTCACAGATTTGTCTTTTTATATGGAAACTTCAAAGCTCTATATTAATGTGATACTGGAGAGCAGGAGTTTTAAATGGAGGCAGCCATATACATGTTGATGTAAGAGATGGTCAGGGGTGTATTTGGCCACACTGAGGACCTCATCCTAAAAGACAGCTCAAGATGCACTCCAGCTAGAATATTTTGCATATTGCTGAATTAAGTACTAAAGAAAAAAAAAACATAGAATCTTGAGATGTGTTACACACAACTACAAGTGCTGAGACCCACGCTCAGCACACAACTACACATTGATGGAGGCATTGCCGTGCTCAAAGGACTGCAACATCCTTTACTCTGGAGGGTGGCAGATTGCAGGTCTGTAGTATGATGCAGTGGTACGGATGGAACACTGTGAGTCACAGCCAAGGGGGTCCAAGTCACCTCTGAACTACTGGACTACAACTCAACACTAGCTTCTACCTGAGTGACCTCTGATTAGACTGAGAAATCTCTTCCACTTCAGTCTAGAAGGAAACTTTGTTCTGGAGACCAAAGGTATTTGTTGCAACTTTTCTTTAGTGGAGGAGGAATGAGAGAGGTGTTTATGTCAGAAGTAGGTTTCATAGAACTATAGAATCACAGAATATCCTGAACTGGAAGTGACTCACAAGGATCACTGAAGTCCAACTCCTCCTCCACAGGACACCCCAATAATCACACCATGTGCCTGAGAGCATTGTCCAGATGGTCCTTGATGTCAGTCAGGCTTGGTAACCTGTGACCACTTCCCTGGGGAGCCTGTTCTAGTGCCCAACCACCCTCTGGGTGAAGAACCTATTTTTTCTAATACCCAACCTAAATCCCTGACTCAGCTTCCTCAAGTCCTCTTACAGGTCACTAGAGAGCAGAGATTGGTGCTTGCCCCTCCTTTTCACCGCATGAGGAAGCTCTGAACTGCTGTGAGGTCTTCCCTCAGCCTCCTCTTCTCCAGGCTGAACAAGCCAAGCGGCCTTGTTCACTCCCCCTACAGCTTCCCCTCAAGTCCCTCGCCATCTTTGTAGCTCTCCTTTGAATGGCCTCTAATACCTTTAGATCCTTCTTTTGTTGTGCCCCCCAGACCTGCCCCCAGCACTGGAGGTGAGGCTGCCACATC
>WBMY01011381.1:14234-36296 GCA_013397315.1 Donacobius atricapilla | reverse complement strand
ACCTGCCCCCAGCACTGGAGGTGAGGCTGCCCCAGCCCAGAGCAGAGCAGGACAATCCCCTCCCTTGCCCGCCTGGTGATGCTGGGCCTGATGCCCTCCAGGACACGGGTGACTCTCCCAGCTGTCAGGTCTGCTAATAAGCTGTCTCTAAGAATATATGCCTTCCTATCATCTTCCATGTCTGGCAAAACCTGTGGCCTGTAAAATAGTATTTGCTCTTTATGCTAAGTACTTAGATTTTAAGATGCAAGACTTAAGGAAAAGAATTATTCATGATACACCACAGGAAATACTACCAGAGTGGGAAGACAATCTCAGTTTTGAGATAATTGCAAGATAAAATCTATTTTCTGATGTTGAATCTCTATTTGTTCACCTGTTTTTATTAAGCCAGACTGCATGAAAAGAGATCATCTTAATTTAAGCTTGTATTACCTATTGGTGGCATAATTATTCCATGAGAGTTCCTATTGTTTTGATGTCAAAGCAGTGATTATACATTACAGGCCCAGGCTTACTCTCATTTGAAGTCAGTTCTGTGAATGACCTCACTGAGGTCAGGCTTTGAGAAGGGGTTAGCGAGGGTACAGCAAAACTAAATGAATTTTATCAATAAAATTCCTCTTTCAGCTCAAATGTTACTCTGTGAAACTGCAATATATTTTTTAACTAGAATGCTACTCTTTTTTTTAACTTCTCTGGGAGTTCTCAATAATTAGATACAGTTACTCTTTTAATAACTTCCAGAGAAAAATGCTATTCTGTGTAACAGTAATAAAATCTCTGCAGATGAACAGATGCTTTTGGATAACCATGCAACGAATGAAATAGGTTTTCTGGAGACCTTCCCTCACAGCCAGCAAGGCCTTGGTTCTCCCAGGAGAATCAAGGGGCAGCAGGGTCAATGCAGGGTCAAGGATCAATGCAAAAGTCAGCAGGGATGCATAAAACAAAGAGAAGGAGATAAAATGGTTCTTGGAGGTTTAGCTATAAACAGGACAGGAACAGTCCTTTCTTTGTGAGGAAAAAAATATTATATTTTCTCTTTGGAATAATATTCTGCAAGTTACAAGCTGCAACACTTCTTGGTGGCTTTACATTCCCATGTAAAAAAAAGTATGTCTGAGGAATGTGTCCAGACAATAAACGACTGAAAGCCACCCTAAGTCATCAGGTATGAAGTAAGCAATACCAGGGTAACCTTAAAATTAAGCACAAACTATCAGTAAATGCAAGGTACATAGTAATTACGTTGTATGAGCAATCACTTCTTATGCTTCCATAAAGTAAAAAGGAACTGCAGTGAAAAGCAAAATATAAATGCAATAGAAGGTAAGAGACTACTGTGGCTATTACCTATTATATGGAGTGGAGAATGTGGCTAAAACAACATCCCGGCCATTGAAATGGATAACATCTGTAACTGACTGCAGTATGTTAAAGTAGAAGTGTGAGTCGCCAGGAACTGAGCAGTTCAACCGAGCCTTGAGAAAGGAAGTCCACTGTTTTTCCAGCACTCTCTGAGATCCTCCCATGTCATTTTTGCAAACCTGGGCCACCCTTGGGAAAACTACCTGTAAGGAATAGAGCAAAAATAATGGAGAAAATTAAATGTTTGCTTGACCTAAGGACTTCATTGGAATACTGCTTTTAAAACATTTGGAATAACACAGTAAGGTGCTTAATTTAATACCACTTTTCTATAATCTGTGACAAATAAGAAACAGAGAAAAATTAAGCTTTGGAACAGTGTGCTGTGAAAGATAAGACTGTGGCATTCACTATACAGCCATAAATCCTTCAGGAGATCTGTTCTCAACCCATATAAAACTCATTTCCATACAGACTGCTTAGGTTTCTATTTCCCCAAACAAAAGCACATTTCATATTCACAATCGTGCAACCCACACTGCTGCTCTGATTCTTGTGTTTTCAGCACTTAAAAATGATGCAAATCTTGCTGGGTTTTTATTCCTGCTCTCCACCTTTGTGACCTTGGTCAGCTTTTCTCACTGCTTAGTCAGAAAGCTATTGTGAAATTAGCAAAAATGCAGAAAGTGTTTAATTATTCTCTGCAGAATGGCAGAGCACAAAATTCTTACCCCTGTTTACTCAGCACTCTAATTCATATTTCTTATAGAAAAATTTCTTCCTTCTTTGGAATCCATTTTAAACAATCATTTACTATGTTGAACATAGATCTTACTACTTTGGCCTTGTGCTTTTTATAATTTCAGAAAAGAGACTGTAGCATACACCACCACTGCAAGAAACCACACATTTTCCTTTCAAGACAGTGCAGTGTTTCACTCCAACCAACCTTTTAACTTGAGCAATAGGAATCTTCTCAAAATGCTGACCTTGTCATCATGATTTATGGTTCTCATTTCAAGGTCACTGGTAACAGCATTGGTCTAAGAATAGCATAAGTTTCCTCCTCCTGAATCTGACAAACTTATTCAAGGCAATATTTTTGCCCTTACCTTTCCCATGCTGTTGTACTCCACTGCTATTTCCCGGAAGAAGAAGTATATGTAATTGCCATAGTCAACTGCCTGAACAAAGTACGGTTCTAGAAAAGAAGAACAACCCAAGACACCTGATTTAGGCACCATGTACAGGATACAGAATGCAAAGAGAAGCCAAATACATTCATACTTAACATCCAGAGGTGAAGTGTCTGTGTTTGACAAACTTGATCAGTTTTCAGAAAAAACAAATCACTGCTGCAGAAGAATCATTGTCTGGGGACAGGAGAGCTGGGAACAAGTCTGTGCAACATCACTGCAGAGTAGTTAAGTCTCTGCCACTAATACATCTGCCCTGCATGGAGTAAGAGGAAAGGTAAACAGGCATTTATAACTATATGCCTGAGGGGTCCAAGCAGTGCTCTTTATGGCATGCAGGCTGTGAGTTGAGGGAATAACAAACCACGTAGCTGTTTCTGCCCACACGTGTCTGTAGCAGCAAGCAAAGTGGGACAGCTAAAGTTGACACCTGGCAAAACATTTCTGCATGAAGAAAAAGACTTGAAACTATGGCTTTGCTCCCTGCTAAAATCACTCCAAAAGCTAACAATTCCTAACACCTACATGAAGCTAAACAGCACCATACTTAACAATGAGGGTATTTAGAGCACAAAATTGCCTAATTAAATGGCAGCAGTACAATCCTTAAGAATTGTAACAGAAAGGCTTTGTGCAGTATTCTCATAATTTTAGTTTCATTAATGAATCTTAACATTACAGGACAAACCTTCTATACTTCATAAAGCCTTGATTGTTATCTAACAGTGCTGTGGCAGGAATATTTTCAAACAACCCAAGCACACAGAGCCCTGGGCAAACTCCAACTTGTCCATCCAACAGATGTAAACTGGTGGATTTCAGCTTGGAAAGCTCACTGGAATACATATCCTGATCTACCCAGCTCACAGCTTCTGACAAATCTAGTAGCTTGGGGTCAGGAGAAGAGAGAAAGAGATAAACAGAGCAGAGTAAGCAAGAGATGTAATCTACTTCCTTCTTTCTGCCAGAAAGCATTGGTGAAATGAAATGACAAAGAGGTCTGTCAGAAATCCAAGACTCTCATCAGAGATGCTGCTTTTTTCGCCTTGTTTTTTTATCTACCTTTCAACCACTTGGAGTCATGTTTAACTGTCCGCAGAGTTGGGCTGTCTCCAAGGCTCCGGTATATGACTGCATCTATTGCAAGGAAGTCAGTCACCGTGGCAGAATACAGCTTGCCCTCTGGGGAGGAAGGAAAGAGGAAACACGGGGGAGGAGCATTAGAAATAATACAACTACTTCTTCTCTCATCAGTCAGATGAGAACGGGAAACAAAACCATCGCAGTCTTCTTAGGAACACTGAAGGAAGGAAAAAATCCAGCTAGGTAAATGGAACTGAGTACTGAACAAGCAAGTCACCACTTTGTAAAATGATAATTTCAGAGGGATGCTGTGGAAGAAAAGAAACTTACGGAATAGTTCTTCTTTGGTTTAGGTGTGTCATACCGAACTATCTCCAGCCACATGTCACTAATTCAATGCTCATAAATTCTGCCTAGGTATGTCAGCAAAACAAATATAACAGAACTGTTAGTTTTAACTGGGAGTGCAAACTAGACAGGTCATGAAGATTGCCAGCTAATTGACACTTATGAAAATTTCTTCCCTTGAGAGCACTTCTGCTCTGCCAAAGATCACTAACAAAAAATTAAATAGCATGCTGGGAGCCCTGCCAAAACAGGAATGAAAAGACATGGAGGAAGATTGCCCATCAATATTTCTTTTCTATCATGCATTTTAGGCATTTCCCATATGAATTATGCATCCATGTCTCTTAAAGAATGGAGGACAAATGGTAAGAAAGGGACTACAAAATGGCACCCCAAGGACAACCAAAACATACAAAACTCTATGGACATAAAAGCACAAGCTTCAGCAGCATTTAAAATTTTTATTTGTTGCCTATTCTGTTTGCAGGTCATGGTAACTGTATAGAACTGTTTTCATGTGTGAGACAGATCTTGGAACATGATGTCTGCTAGAAGCACAAGTGGTGCAGCATGAGCCCACAAAATTGTGTCTCTATTGTGTCTGCATAAAATGAGAATTGTCTGCATCTCCTTTGACAGACATTATGTTGGCGCCTTGAAGGCACCAGACCTGAGGACATTCCCAGGACAAAGTCGAGAGGCATCTATTAGTCAAGATCTCCTCCTTATACTTTCAGACAACATTTAATTTAAGACTGAGAGGGAATCTCATTAATGTATACAGCTATCTGAAAGGTGGTTGCCAAGAGAATGGTGTTCAGAGATTGTTTTCAGTGGTGCCGTGCAGCAGGACGAGGAGCAATGGCCATAAATTTAAACTCATGAAGTTCCACCTCAAGACAAGGAAGTCCCTCCTTGTATGCTTTTTTTCTGACTCATGCAATTCTTGTCCTTACTTGGCTACTTAAGAATGATCATTTTTTCTTAGCAAAACAGAAAAAATAATTACAACATATCATGCCCTCTCTCCACCAAATTTAAAATAGAATACAAAGCTCAATTGTTTAGATATGGATGTCTGAACTCATATTAATACAACCACACACTTATTTTCCTTTCTGCCAAGTTCCTGTGACCAGCTACAATTTGCACATATCAGCTGTAATAGCTACAGGCTGCAAGATGAGCCATATTCATGTAAGTGTATCCATCAAACTCCGATGACCTGGATTAGTGCCCTAAACTGTTCTGAAACTGCTTTTCATTGCATTCTGGAAAGTTAGCATGGGTATCAATATGCAAGACAAATATAACAGCGGTTTTCTGAAGCTAGCAGATTTATAGGACAAATATTCATTTGAACCATATCAAATTTATTCTGAATCACCATGAAGGACCATGATCATTTCTATAAATATTCTCTTTATTTTCAAATAATGCAAGGATTTCTTCAGTGACAAATTTGGAGTCATCTTTCTGAACTTCATCTGCATTCAAAGTGAGTGTTTACAATAGGCTGGTCAAACTCTTTTTTTGGCCAATATACTGAGAAAGACCCTTCTGAAAGGTCATTCAGACTACACTAAGCATAGGGAGTCTGAGATACATGGAAAAAAAATTCTCTGAAGGAGTTTCTCTCTTGCAATGCTTTATGAATTACTTGCTACAATTAGAGAATTTCTACTGCATATTCCTGCCTGTGACTGTAGTTAAGAAATCACATACTACCACTATCATCACCACTATTCTTGAAACAAAAGGTCCCATTTATTTGCACTTTAGAGAGAAAAAAAAAAAGTAACAGGTTATAAAATATCTCCTTTGTGAGGCAGGTGATGATGCCTCAAACATAGTAGTGACTAATAGAGCCCTTTGGCTACGGACTCATTTGAGAATGGCTGAAATGCTTGCACACTCTAAAATCTTCAGAGGAACAGCTTAGTTATTTCCATGTGAGCGCCCAGGCTCTGTTTTATAGCATTACACCTGCCGAACAGGACTCATTATTATGGAAGATGTCTTTATTATTTTCAACACCAATCTAACAGCCAGACATAAGAAAAGATCAGCAGGGTTCACACCAAGAGAAGTTCAATAAAGAAATAATCTAATCATGAATTCCTGAAGAGATATACAAAAATACTGCACAATCAACAGCCCAAATTAACCCCATTTATAAGATCTCACTTTTTCTAACTACTGCAGTAGAAATCAGTTAATACTATTCGGCTGCATGCAGCATACATCACCACTAACCAATACATTTCTTCTGTCTACAGCAGCTGGTAAGACCAAATTAAGATGTTTTCAGCTTAAAAAAAAATCACCTTCCCTTTCCTTCTAGATCTAGAAAAGGGCATGGCACAGCATTTTCCCTAACTTCCTTTTATTATGAATGTTAGCTTAGGCTTAGAGTTGTTAAAGAGGTGCCTCACACTGGCCATATTATCAAGAATACAGGAAATACTGAAATATTGATCCAGGAAACTGAAGCCTCACGCAATGAAGCATGACTGCTGATGACAGTGAAGTTAATTCCAGAGAAGGGAAGGATTTTTTTGCTAGGGGTTTCCTTATGCCCCCTTTTTTTAGTCATTGTTCACTCCCTTTGACACCTTTTAGATTTAGGCATTCTGGGCTCAAGCAAGGGGCACAATGTTATCCCAAGCCTGGGCTGCAGGAAAGTAAAATGTTTATCTCCATCCTTTTACCTGCAAACAATGCAATGTTGGCATGCTTTGCATCATAGGGGCACCTGGCCATTCCACTGAATTCCTCTTCCAGGTAGTCCAAGGTATCCATCTGAAAAATCCAAGGGAGCTCCTCAGATAGAGAAACAAACAAACAAAACTTCTTACCCAGCATGCGGCTTATGACAGTGTTTCTTCTTTTCTGGGCAGAGGAGAAGGCCCTTTCTCTACCTCTGCTCCTGACTGTGGAGTAAAACTCGACAAAAATCATGGCATTAAATAAGATAAATCTGAAAAACTTATGTCCAGTATGTCAGGCATTCTTTTGGAGCTAATAGTTTAGTTACATATTTTAAAAAAATTCTGACACATTTTACAAAAGTCTTCAGTCTATATTTTTATCTGCATAAAAGTTTTGCTTTGAACTGAAACAGACTATGTGGTCTGTGGTTCTGGCAAGGCTCCAAAATTTTTCCTCAACAGTGACCCAACAAAAGTGCTCTTATACACAGAAAAGACTGCAAACCACAGCATTCAGGAGAAACACTAGGACAATTATCTCAGTGTGTATTTTTCTCCTCCTTGTCCAGAGATCCTTCTGCTCTAGTCTCAACAGTGGTGCTCTCTTCCTTGATTTGCATATTTAGAAAGATGCTCTTCAAGTTTTACTGTACCAGTTGAGTCTGTGTCACAGAGAATCCTCTTAGCATCAGGCAAGAATTAATCTGTGCAGGAACTGTAAATTCTAAAGCTTATAAGCAACTCCTGGGAAATAAATTCACCCTGGGCACTGATAATGACACAAATATACTGATCGATTTTACATGAAGTTCAAGAAGGTTTGGTGAGCTAAGGGAGAATTGTACAACTCTTACATCTTTTAAGATGCTTATACTACTGTATTTTGGGAATAAGAACCTTTGTAGCATATTCAGGCAACTTGTCCAGCTCATACTGTATAGATCACATGCCGTAAAGATTCACAGAGCATGAGAAATAACCCACACAGCACCATCAACTTAATCCAACTTTTAATTTTTATGTTATAGCTTTCAAGTCCTTTCGTGGATGATTTGTGTTCATTTGTTTTCTGTCATGTATCCTTCCTGTCAAAATCCACTCTGAGGGGAGTTAGTTGTGTTTATTCAACGTCTGAAAAGCATTTCATGTAATAGTGGGAGGAAATGAGGTAGAGTCCTGAGAAACTTTTCCTGCACCAAGCTCCACACTCTGGGCTCATCCTCACAACCACTGGCATGCTTGAGGGACAGCCCTGCTTTGTGTTTGGCACATGTTTAGTTCTCTCTGTATAATGAAGGAATGCATGGAGGAAAAGCCAGGGCAGGTGCTGCAGGGGCCTTCTGAAGACTGACAGTGAGATCACTATCCAGCCCTGCATCAGGGGGGGATGAAAACTCTGGAGTAAGGGTGAGGAGGCCATTTATATTCCTCACATCAGGATGCCAAAGAAATCTTTAATTGTATCTAAAAGACAACTTCCACACAAGGAGACTGGCTGAGATTTGTTAGCCTCATTAATGGCATTCAGAGACAAAAAATTACAAACTTTATTAGAAGACTAAATAGAGCCCTGAGATCAAGAAGCTTCATTGCATACTAGGAGCAGGCAAGGAAAGAAAGAAAGAAACAGCTGTTAACAGAGCACCTAACTGTACCTCACAGTTACCATAACACAGGCGGGTATTCTTACTCAAATCTGGTTCTTCCTCCACAGACTGGAAGAAAATACTACCCTGCAATTCTCTCCTGTGTTTTCTAAACTGCAGCCATTATAGTGGTTAAATGAGGTAAAACATCATTGCACAAAAATCAAGGAAGAGCAGCAGTCACAGTCAATACCACTAGGGAAGTAGTTTTCCTGGATGTTAACATCTTTATTCTGCTTTTTTACAATAACTCTGACCCCAAAACCTGAATAACAGTTATGATTTTGTCAGGAGCAGCATTAGTAAAAGTGCATTTTACTTCTCCAGAAAAAAAATGAGAAATGACCTGTGGGACATAACAGTGCCTAGAAAAGCAGAGTCTGGATGCCAAATGCCTAAATAAATTCATTTCAAAGCTACTCTAGAGACATCCACTGTTGGGAAGCTATATTAGAATATAACAGTGAAAGCCTAAGGAAATGGGAAGTATTTCAATAAATGGGTCCTATTGGAATGGAGACTACTGGGATACACTATGCCAAAGGAATAAATTGGCTTCAGGGCATTATTGTCAAGTACACATGGAAACAGCAGAGGTTCTACACTGCTCTAGATAATGTTTTTGCTTTGGAGATCCCCAGCAAGTGAGAAATACATCACTGTCCTGCTGTACTGTTCCTTGTGGAGATTTGCTGCTCTATCACTTCCACGGCACACAAGGCTGTAGAATCTCAACAGCATCCCTGTCCTAGGGGGCTCACAAGAAACTCAGATTTTGTTTGCTATGCCCTCAAGCATTTTGAGAACTGGTTTGTGACTGAGAACAGTACAACAGAAATTTTAAAACATGCTACTGAGAAGTAACCCCCAATATTAGTCTATGACTTGATGTGAATGTTAGTGACAAGTTGAGGGACTTTCTGAGGAGTGACTACACCCTCAAGCAGGGATCTGAAGGACTCTACACCTATGGAGGGCAATGCAAAGTGGCAATACTCTTGATGCGCAAGAGTTGCAAAGAACTAGGTATTCAGTCTGAGATTTTCTCAGAAATCCAATCAACATTGAACCCAGTAGCAGCAAAACAAGTCAGGACAAACGTTTCAGAGTTGAAAGGTGCACAGCTGAATGACAACCTCATGCTGCTCTGCCAGTACAGTCACAATAAATCCAACCAAAAGACAAGGCATAAGGGAAATTCCACAAAGAGATTACATACCTTGTAGTTCCTGCAAGAAGGGTTGAATGCATTTGTTCCACAGATAAACAGTGTATCCTCATTTCTTTTTAGGAGAACCTTAATAAAGTTATGACATTCATCCTGAAGAAAAATAGTAAAAACTACTTCAACTACTGCATTTTGAGAATCTGGTTTTAATTTTAAGCAGTGATATTTCATTGTCAGGTTTAAAATTAAATTGGCTGGTACTAACTGTGATACTCTGGCCTTATTTTGACTGTGTTTAACTAACAATGAGCAAATTTCAATTAATTTATAGTCTAGTGGTTTAAAAATTACAAAGAACTGAAGATACAGCATTCATATTATAGGTCCTAGTTTGGTGAATTTTTTTTGGAAAACTGCTCTCCTGAAGAGTGAAAAATCGGATCTTGTCACCCGAGCTGCTGTGAGACAGTGGCATCACCACTACAGTGTATTGTATTCTAGTTTCTGTAACTAGAAGGGGAAGTAGATGTAAAGAATCAAAGAGTCTGCATCTGATTGTGATACTGCTTGTGCCAGTCACAATTTACAGAAGGGTGAAACTAGTGTGAGAAACAGTCCTTCTACAGCCCCATATTTATGTTTTCTGATGCTTTACCTGAATTTCTCAGTAAATTCCCATAGGGGGGATGGACAGCAGCACCTGGCTTTCGAAGCAATGGTAAGCAAAATTGGTACACTAAGCATTGTGACCTGCTCAATGCCTTAAGTATTTCAGGATATTGCTGGAGCTTCTGTTGTAGTATTTTATCACATTCAAAGTCAACTATTTTTGCAAATTAAAGCCTTCAGTAAGTTGATGGAAAAAGCAATTACTGGGAAGAACTGAATGGCACGATCCATTCCACATCACAGACAGCAACCTGAGATAATAGTGATGCAACTAAACTAAAGTGGCAGTTGCAGAAGAAATGAAAATTGCCTACCTTATGTTTTCCTTTCATTCTGCATGTATCTACATCAGCTTGTCTAGATTTCCATGTCAATTTCTGCAAAAATAAAGAAAGAAATCAATTAGAACTCAGAGGTTTTTTACTTTTGATTTCAGAAATAGAAGTCCCTAAGGGGAGACAAGCTTTTGAACATACATTTATTGAAAGTTTCAGCACTCCTTCTCTATGATTAATTCACAACAATAATGAAGGTTTAGTGATGTGGAGCATTCATTTAACTTTGTTTTGCCTCCAATTCAAGAGACTGGAAACCCATACCTTTCTTTAAAGCCTAAACTAGCAGAATTCAACAGCAGGCCAACTTTGAAAAATGTGTACTTTTCTTAAAAGTACTAGATGTTCTCTTCTTTTAATTGATATTACTCTACAAATCAGAATTATCAGGATTCTAAATGAAAGACAACATTTTAGATCTGGAAAGAAATAAAATTCAGGTAATTCTTACCACTTCTATTCAGCTAACCAGCTCCAAGAGTTTTTCACCAGTCAAGATACTGCTGACTTTATCTGCTAACACTCTTCCTCCAGAAGATTTACAAGTAAATCCCAGCCAGTTTTTTCTTTTTTTTGAGCTGAGTTTCAAAAATGGTCAAATGTGGAAGGCTTATTAATTATAATAAAACTTTGTTTAAAAACACACGGCCTAAGATGGCACTATTGCCATGATAAATCCGACAGTGCTCCTGATCAGTAAACTGAGGCACTGTGCATTCATAGAGGGATACAAGCTGAAGGAGTAACTGTGAATATTCATTTCCATTATAAGCTTGTGCCCTCACTCCTTAAGGAGTAAAAAACTTCATCTTCAGCATCATTCATAGTTATAATGAAGCACTGTACCCTCCTCCAGTGGAATTCATCCAATGCTTAAATTTGTATGCTCCTCTGTTGAACCAAAGCTGTGTTTAACATATATTACACAATATGATTGCAAGGCAAAGGAGCTGAAGGGAGATTATTTTCAGTATATTCATGTTAATATAAAATGTAGTAATGCAGATAAAGCTTTTTGTCATTTGATGCAACTTCCCATGGAGATAATGTGAATACATCTACAACGTGATGTTATATAAACAAGATTTTATTTAGTCAGTCCTTGCACATGTGAAAAAAAATATTTGCGCATGTGAAAATATGCAATTTGCTTCTTAGGATGAAAGTTTCAGTAGACTTAATTAGAATAGTATAGCTGTTACAGAAAACTGCTGCATATAAATGGATAGACGTTTGACAGATGTTCCATCAGGGACCTCACTGTATTTCAGTACAGATTGCTTATCAGCACAGCTAAATCACTTATCAGAAATTCACAAAAGACATGATTGCTATTCTAGTTCTCTCCAAATATGATTAGCAATGCCATCTTACTTTTTTATTACAGTTCTACAGCAGTGCTATCAAGTTATTTAAAACAATGTCATCATCCTATTTATTTGAAACTTGTTCTAGTGTCCCTGGTTTCTGGGTGATGATAAAAGCTACTTACTTTGCTAAAATAAATTTCTTCTGTATGTGATGTGTCCATATCAACAGTATAAATATGGTCTCTGTAAGGAAAAGCAAATGAATACGAAGTCAAATGGAGTAGTCAGACAGTTGATTTTCTAAAAGAGAGCTAGCTATCTATCACAAGATCATCCATAATCCATTTAAAAAAATCAGAGGTCTTACTAGGAAGCATTACTGTCAGCATCTTCTGCTTCTCCCACAAAAACATTTTCACATATAAACTGTTTGCTTACCCATTAAGAGAAAAAAAGTGCTACAATACTTCAAAGTAAGATTTTTTTTTTCCCCAAAAGCACTTATTTGAACAAATGAGATCTGGGAAAGTAGGTGAGTCTCACACAATTTCTGCTCTATGAGTCTAACAGTCCTACAGAATTTGCCACAATCTAGCATGCAGATATTTTTCTGTATCCTGAAATCAGCTGCACCCTTCGCCAGATTCCTGGGCTAGAGGTCACTGTGCCACATTTAANCTCCTCTCCTCTTCCTTTTCCCTTTTAAATATGTGTCCAATCTTCACTGTTATAATTTGATTGACAATATGGTAGACAAAAGGCTGACAGACACAAAACTATTCCCAGAAATCATTCTTCTCTTCACACACTGCCAGCCAAACTAAATTGTAAAATATTTCTCAGAGAAAGGTTCACATTTTTTCCCTTGCTTTAACTTTCCAGTTTTCCTGAGATCCTGTCCCTTTTTACAAATAGCTGCCAATCTCTTCTTAGAAAGACGAAACAGACATAGCTACTCAGATAAAGATATATTTTTAGACATTCTCTTCCATGTAAGCTGAGAACAAGGAAAGCCCTGTATAGAACCCAAAAGTTGAAAAACCCACCAACCCACAACACTGTAGTAACCTAACCAGCACATCAAATTGGGACTGAGATCTCATTTTACCTTAAACTAAAATTGGATTTTTTTCAACATGGAGAAAGCTGCACAGCTGGTATGACAGCATTGGATGGGTCCTCTGCAAGCAAACTACAGTCTCTTTCCATTTTAGAAATCCCTGCTGTCAAGGTTAGTATCATTTTTAATGGGTTTTGAGGAAATAGTGCTAGTCTCTTTAAATAAGGCAAACACAGAATACTGCTATAAGAGAAATAAACAACACTTCTCTCAGGTGAAGAAAAGAGGCAGCATTGTGGTAGAGAATCAGCTTTTAAAAATTTGTCTCCTATGGAGCTTGACACTGTTTGCTTTGTAAGATGCCAATCAAGGAGTTGATGGGTTTTCTTCTCCTCCAGACTCTAAAACCAGAGCTGCCATTTACTTCCAAGATTGGTTTAATACTTCAGTTTATTATTTGCCTGACTTCAGTGACAGAGCAGTGGTCAGGGTTGGTTCTGGAACAAAATCACCTATTAGCCTGATACCAGCTTCGTAGATTATGTCAAGGCTCCCTTTTTGTGTGCATTGCTCTTTATGGCTGTCACTCCTGCTATATAAAAGTGGGGGGAAAATCTCTTGAATTGCAAATGAGGTGCGGGTGGACCTCTAAAACCCTTCTTTCAGCACAGCTCTTGATTTTATTCATCAGCCTTGCTTTCCAGAGGTTACAATTTTTTCATTTTCAACAAGACAGTCAGAAAATACAGAAGTGGTAGTCAGAAAGAGCCGAGTTATTTAGTTCCACTGTCAATAAAACAGTCTTTAGAGGATTTACTGTCTCGTTCAAGAAACAGTTCAAACAATTCCGATACTAAGTTACAGGATTGTTGGAAGGAAGGTTAGCATCGGGAAAATTACATATAATTTTCTCATCCCACAGAAGAAACACAGTTGCTAACAGTGTCAGAAGAGAGCAAAAGAGCTGTCAGATTTGGGGGAGGCCTCCCTAATCACAGAAAACGTGGGATTGTCCTTGTCCTCCTTTTCCCACTGCTGCCCAACTCCTACTATCTACTAGCTGTGGTATGTGTACAGTTTACTGCTAATTAAGTTATTCTAACACAAATTTACTTAATCCTAGAGCTTCTGTTTTTCCCACCTCCAGTCAGCAGAACAGAGTTTTGTTGCCATGGCATAATCTTGTTGAGGAAGGGAATTTAAATAATGCCACTGGTTGTGCACGACCCTTGGCACTCGTAGCATGGTTTGGAAAAGCGGAACTGCAAATGAGGAGGGAGTCATCCTTATACCCTGCTCATGCCTGTTTCGTTCACACACAGGAGGGGCAGCAGATAATGTGAACAAAAGCTGCCACTGTGCACGAGACAATGGGAGGAGGAGACACAGCAAACTTAGAAAAGGGTGTGTGTGCCTGGGTCTGGGTGAGTGAGAGAGAGATGGCAGGGGAGTACCCTTCCCAACAGAAAAAAGATGACAGACCCAGATCTTCGCAGCCTGCAAGCCAGATAGTCAGACGGCAAAGCTTTATGGCCTTTGGCTGTGCTATTCTGATTTATACTGGCTGTGTATTTATGCCTGATACTATGAAATAATGCCACCGTAAAGTGACGCAAAACTTTATTTGGTAAAAGGAGTCATGTATCCCATATGACAAAATTAGTGGCAGACTGACAGAAATTTTGTTTTGTGCCAGTTGCTGATTAATAAAATGTAAGCAGTTCTCAAATCTGAGTTAGCCTTTCTGGTGTGCTGAAACTGTCTGCAAAAGTCACCACTGGATTTTCCAAAACAAACGAACAAAACTCCCCCGACCTATACACAATAGCCCTAATAAAAATAAAAACTCTCAGTATTTAACCATTTGTTTTGATTGTTTTTCAGATAATTAGGTGAAACATAAACTTAGGATTACTGCACTTCAATGTATTAAAAAACCATGAAAGCAGTATCTCATATAATAGCCCAAAGTTTTATTTAGCTACAGTTTTCAATGAATATTTTTACAAAGCTCTTCAGCAAACACCTTTGCTTGTGAACAAATTTGCTTCCAATCTCTAGATTTACTACTGCCTTTGAAGGAAATGCAGAATTTGAATTACAAACTTCCATTCACACTAGATACTGAAGGATGACTCATTTTCTGAAGTTTGTTACTTACAGATAAAAATTACCTCTGAATTTCAACTTGTATTACATAGCCTTGTCAGCCCAGGAGGGACTTTATTCAGTAACATGGAGGAGGGAAAGAATATGTCAAAGAGGTTTTGGGTTACTGAAGGAAAAAAAGTGTAAGAAGATTTTTTTTCATGCCTGTGTAAGTACAAAACAGACCAGGTCTTTATTCTTTTTTTGTAGATCACAAGATCCTAGGACTATATAAGCACTCGTATTGTAGCAATTTCAATCTCGTTGTTTTATACAAATAAGGAAGAACGCATATTCATATACTAGTACATGTTATCCCCCAAATATTAGCATTCTTCATATAATTTGTGCACACAGTGGTTTCATATCCTAAGACTGTTCTCCGGGTTTTCCCACTGTAATGCCAATTGCTTGGGCACCGAGACAGCCTAACTGCGTCAATCTCAGCCTGGGAAGAGACTATAAAAACAGCAAAGCAAAATCTGCAAAGAGGATTTACCACCATCTCACTGCAAATAATTTCTTAATTTAAAGGAAAGCAAATAAGGAAAGCAAAGGGAGACCAGTCATGAAAAAGAGGAAATCCTTCCACCGCCTTTCAAACCTATTCAACCCTCTGCCCCTGCTCCACTCATTATCTCACTAAACACGGCAAAAATAACAGTCTTGGAACTCAGCCAAAGCACAGGGCTTTGCCACTTGCCGCAGGGCTGACCTCTCCTTGTGCCCCATGACCACCGCCACCACAGTTCCTGTGGAAGGATACTCGCTCTCTGCCTGGACTTGATACAAGGTCTTGCCATGAGAGCCCTGGGCTCTGCCACCCAGACCCCATGCTGTGTGGGGTGTGCAAGGAGCCCGAGGGAGCTACCATCAGCCAGAGCAGCCGCGACGGCTGGGTAAGGGAACAGGTGTGTTCTTCTAGCAGCCAGGGACATGACTCTGAAAATGTCACTCAGTGACCGTGCTGGTGTAACGCAATTAATGATTAAGTGGTGCCGCACAGAGACTGACAGGCAGCTACCCCCACAGGACACATCCAACCACCCAGAAGATGGGAAGTGGCTGTTTGAGAAGAAAGCCAGGCAGGTCCCAGAGGCTGTCAAGGGCTTTGCAGACAGGGCCGGTGGTGAGAGGCTGCCTGTTCAGCAGCTGTTCCCCTCCACTCTTGGCTATCCCACTCACCACTTCTCCCATCTGCAGCAACAGCCTGGTTTTATGTGGCACATGCAGTAAGGTGTGTATTTTTCAGATGGAGGACCAGAAAACAGGCAGGAAACAAGCCATTACTTGAGAGGCAGCTGCAGGGAGGTCCCAAATCGGATCTGGGTCCAAGAGCTCCTAAACTGGACTACCCACCCTTGCTAATCTTGACACCTTTGCTAATCTGGACACGTCTTGCACTCATTCTGCATCTCTCATGTAATTCCCACTCTAAGATGATCAATCTTATTTGCTAACAACAGGTAAGGAGATGAAGTGTTAATATCAGATCTCTGCCAGGTTGGCAGCTACGTAACGGTGTAGCCCCAATGACTCTGATAGTGTAAACTGAGCTTGGCAAACTGAATGGGTGGCTTTATGTGCAATTTTTATAAAAAGACATGCTCCTGTCTGCACAGTTTAGCTCTCAAAAAAAGTCAAGACACTAAGTTCAATTAACCATGAGGTATCATATTTGGTTCTATTTTTTTCTTGTCTTAAGATACCAAAAACATGACTAAATCAGCAAAATTGCATTCTAATAACTCTTATCAAAAATATATCTGTGCACAAAAGAATTATTCTCTAAAATTTGTGCTCATTATTGGTGAGCACAAGTGGAATAAAACGATGAGGACAGAATTGCTTCTCCATGGAACTAAATTATTTTTCTGGAAACTTCCCTCTAGCAGGTTTCAGAGGAAGACAGAGGCGTGTAGTCCTAAAGCACAGGTGTAACAAAACTTTATTTGATCATCTGGCAAGGTTTCTAATATGTCTTACAGGGTGCAAAGATCTTTCTGAGTGCAAGACAATCCTAAAAATAACGTGTCCATCAGAGAAGAACTCAGAATATTCCTTGTCTTCTCCTTCCTCCTCTTAAAGCAGTAAGAGAGGAGTGGTGAAGCAGGAAGCTACTGACCTAGCAGCAACGTAGAGCGTCCTGTTCATGACCATGACAAGCTGGACATCCAGCCGGTGCCTCTGTGTGGTGTTCCGCCCTGGTTTGTGACCCACAAACACTGGATACTGTCTTGTATCTGTAGGAAGGAAAAAAATCAACAGGGTCAAAAGAGAGTAACAAACTGAAATGGTGCTAACATGAAGCACCATGGGGCCAAGACATAGCCAAAACCTGTGGTTTCTGTTCTGTCCTGGAAGCACAGACTGGGGCTGGAGGCATGAGCACAGAAAGCTGCAGAGTTCTTCAAGGTTACAGTCTCTGCAGCTGCAAAGAAGAAAGTCACCACCTTTGTAGAAGACAAAAACTGTGAATTTTTTTAAGCATAAAGCTGTTCTGGAGCTCTTGGCATACAGGTACATGGCACTTTCTCAAAGTTTTTCTTTCGCTGCTTGTAGAGTGAAATGTTGGCTTCTGGCTACCAAAGCATGTCTATCAGGACAAAGCTGTTCCACAGTGGCCTATCAATCACCACAGTGACTGAGCTGGTAGAGGCTAAAGCAAAAGGCTCGACTCTCATTGGTTCCAACTGCCAGTTCTCTTGGTTTTCTACAGGACTCAACTGCTGTCACGGAACAGCTGCAGGGATTTCTGAGGAATAGTGGTGATGCCTTAGGAAGGTTGACCTGGAACAGAGACTAGACAGAGCTAAAAGAATAAAGTAGGTATTTATTGAAAGGCATTTAAGGATACACCTTGGGCAGTACAACAGCCTGGCCAGGGCTACACCCAAGGTGGACCCAGAATGGTCACAAAATGGATGACCGGTCACAAGGTCTCACACTTTTTTAAGTTTGGTCCATTTGCATATTGGGTTTAATTGTCCAGTTACAGCTTCAGATTAAGAATTCCTCTCCTTCTTGTTTTCTCTCTTCAGTCTACCGTTGTTTACGCTTTTGGGCCTGAAAACTTGTAACAGTTGTCCTTGGTCTCCAACTGGAAAAGGATTTGTTTTGTCTGCCTACCCTGTGAAGAGCGCTTACTGGCGCTTACTATGAGGCTCAGAGCTACACCCCTAGCTAGCACAGAATCTGAAAAACATGAAAGCTAAAACTTAAGGCATCAGTGGGAAATCACCACTTGAACGTTATGAAGTGGAAGTCACTGCACATTATTTTGGCAACCAGTCTGATACTCCAGGCCTTCTGGCAACTGGATAGCCATACTGATTGGAATCTCTGTACTGAGCTTGCGCTATCAACAAGGCATCATTTTCCCCAGTTCTACCAGTCAGCAAGAGCATTTATTTTCTATTCCCATTATTTTTTGGGGATGAGAACTCAGCAGTGTTTTTGGGGGTGAGAATACAGGGTGGTCCACTGCTCCTTAGATGAGTGTACAATCTATTACATCATTGAACACTTCTGATCAAGGGCCACTTCACATTCATGCATGTCATATGATCATGACATCTAGGTACACAAACAAGGAGCTAATCAAGTAAATAAAATGACAGAAGACAGGAGGAGGATAATCCTCTGATGAGCATTATCACTGCAGACCTGTTGCAAGTAAATGTTATACAGAGCTGACTAGCATCTAGCTATGCCTTTTCCCCATGAATATGCATTCGCAGAAAACTGTAGCTCTTTGAGGGAGTCTGTATCTTCTGAAACTCATCTACTGCTGTAATATTTTCAGCTATTGTCTTCTAAAAGCATTGTACCTGATAATCTTGGTCAAATATTGGTTCACAGCATGGCTTCAGCACAGCACCTTAAAGTGTCATGCGACAGAAAGTCTGGTGATAAAACTGGATAGAAAAAGGAACTTCTGTCCAAACCGGGTGCTGAGAACTCTTGAAGAAATAAGTTAAGACACCAGACCGGATTTACATTCAGAAGCTTAATCCTTCTGACCATGCCCTACACGCAAAATGCCAAGTTTTATTGGCAGGCTGTTTTCTGTTCAGTAGTGTTTCCTCTGTAACTCATGGATCTAGAACAAACTAGGGGCATTCATGTCCACTTCAGCATGCCAGGCTGCAGAATCCCATACTCTATTTTTCTCCAAAAGGATCAAGCCTGGCAAACTTTTGCAAGAATGATTAGCGCTGTCCTTCTGGAAGGTGAAAATGTTGGTGTTGAAGATCCAGTGGCCATAGTAGCCATGCTTCACCTGCATTTGCTAACAGCAGTTCTTCCCTGTTGTTGTATCCCAGAGGTCTATTATCATTTGCAGTATATCAGGTGTGGCCTGGAATCCTGTCTTTCAGACTGGTGTTACACAGGACAGACAAGTTAATGGGCACTAAGGCCATTCCAAAGCACAGTAAACACATACAATTTTAAAACCAAATTCCTGAACAAAAAAGGCCTGTTCTTGGCTGACATGCTACTCCCTGACACACTTTTAGAGGCCCAGATGCTAAAGCTTTTCTTATAAACATCTGAAACTTTGGGACTTTGAAGATTTTTCTTTGCCATTATCACAACTGAGCTGAGACAAATGTGAAAGAATCAGTTTAAGTCAAGCCTGATGTCCACAGTTAAATGCACAGAAAGCTCTCCACCTGTTTAGCCAGCATATCTTAATATGCAGCTGTTTGTGTTACACTAGATTTTGGACAGTTTGTCAGTCTCTACTGGTAGAAAACAAGAGATCTTTTGTCATAAAAAATTCTTTGTCTTGATTTGGTTTTTAGCTACAATTCCATCTTAGGAAAAAAATTCCAAATGCTCAAGCAGAATGCATCTGGCTTAAAGATGTAGGTTCAATTATTCACATTAGATTAGCAAATAGTAAGACCATGTGAAAAAGCCATGTTCCTATATTAGTACCTGAGAATGCAAATTGGCTGATATGGGAGAAATCAAGAAAAAACAACTTTATCCACTGCAACTGTATTTAAGTAGTGTTGATTTGAAATCCCCTGATCAGTAGTAAATGAAGTCCTCTGGCCCCTTTTACTTACAGTTGCCATGCGAAATACTGATAGGCTCAGAATCTTCTGGGAAACCAGCCCCAGCAAAGTGTAGTAGTGTGAAATATAGCAGCAAGGCTTCTGACCTCATAGTAGTTCAGCTGTGAGGCTTCACTTCTTCACTTCACCCTGCGGAAGAGAAACAAGCACCTTCTGTTGGATCAGAGCTTTAAAGAGTCAGTGGAAAGCAGAGGGAGCTTTTCTCCTCAAGCCTCTCACTGTACACGAGGAGGCGTGCTGTGTTTCTAAGCAGAAACTGCCCTGCAAAGCCAGTTATTCTTCAGCCCATGCCCCTGCAGGGACACATCTTGCTTGAGGATAGACTTAAGGGACCTGTGTGTTACAAAAAATTTTCTGCCTCTGATGCTTATTTGCAATAAAGATGCTTCATCTCCTGCACTGATTGACAGCTGACAAGAATTTTCCGAGAAACATTTTAATTTCCCCTTCTTTGGTTTACATAATTAACGGATGAGATGATGACACACACCATAAATAATAAAAAAAAAAACCCAAACCCCCACACTATATTATTCTGGTTAAAAAGAGATTAAGAGTTATTCTACAGGACTGCAGAGCTGTGAATCAAGTGAAGAAACACTGAGAGAGCTTGATGGAGCATTCAGAACATGTCACTGGGCTTTACCATAAAAATATGTACCCATAAATTTAGGTGTCGTAAAACCAATACTCCAACTTGTGATAAAATAAGGAAGAAAAGAACTGTCTAAATCCAGCATATATTTTTCCTTGTGTTCCACTGATGCATTCATTCATTCATTCAGATTTCATGTACAAAAATATCCCTAAATCTTTGAGATAAAAGGAACCACTGGGGCCTTTGGATACCGTGAAAAAAAGGGCACATAATACAGTAAATACTTCATAATTCCCAGGCAGATTTCACAGAGGCATTGATCTGTAGTGGAAATCAGTGCAAAAGTGGGGTTTTCTTTTCATCCTTTCCAGAGTTTCAAACCTTTGATGCTGCCTGCCAAAGATTCCTTTTGAACAAAGATATTTTACAGTGGTCTCTCAGTCATTCAAGATTTATGGGCAGAAAGTCAAACTTCATAACCTACATAGTCTTTGAAACTTAATTTGGCAAACGAAGTGCTCACTTGCTGTTCTGCAGCATTATTTAATATTAGATACCTGTGTCTCCTTTCTTAATGCCAAAAAAAAGCATTAGCAAGGCTTAAACGTTGGATTCCTCATTTTTTAACCAATAGAAAAATGTCACAATAATTAATTTGCCTCATCCTATATTTACTTTCAAATAAAATTTCAGTTGCTATAAATGGTGTGGAGTGGGGAATCTGTTGCAGGGTGATAGAGTCCATAAGGACTACTGATTTATTACACTCTTGGTGTTAGTCTATTATTATTTCAACACACAAATTGGACTTTTGGCTGATTATCTATTTCTATTAACAGAATAATTGAGAGACCAAGCTAGACCAAGAATAGGAAAAAAATAGAAAATAATGTAAGGCAGAGACCTTAACTCAACTGTAATGGGTTAAAATTCAACAACCGGGCGGAAACACCAAAAATATGTAGTGGTTATCACATTCGCCTAATTTTCATTTTAGTGGAATAGGATTAAAAGAAAGACGCAAAACCGGTTCAGTTCAAAAATAGAAACAGTTAGATTTATTAACATACAGTAAAGGTAAACCAACAAAAACCAACTACGAAACCCTCTCAAAAACAACCCCTCTTCCTCCTTAGCAACAATCTACTTTTCCACGAAAAACAATGCAAAGGGACAAAACATCAGAACTCTTAAGTCAGCAGCACTTAATAAAATAGTCTTTCATTCAGTCTTTTGAGAGAGACAAGTCCCTCCTGATTCTTCTGGTAACTTTCCACAAGAGACACAGTCTGTTTGTGACTTCCAGCTCTCACAAACACAGCCCGCCCGACA
>WBMY01011381.1:0-13845 GCA_013397315.1 Donacobius atricapilla | reverse complement strand
CGGGGCCCGGGCCCCCTCCCGGCCCGGCCGCGGCTCCCGGGGACTTCCGGGGCCAGCCGGCCCCTGGGCCCGGGGCCCTCCCGGCCCGGCCGCGATGTTACCTCATGGAAGGGGTCGGTAGAAAGAGTGCGGGTCTCCCAAGATTCCTGTTTTTAAGCGGTGTCCCAGGGGGTGTACACCTTTTACCTGATTGGCCAGCTTAGTTGTTAGTTCCAAAATGGATTAACAATTGGTTTTTCCTACCATTTATGCTAAACCAATACACTCAACAAAGTTTCAGATAGACGGTGAAGGATAAAAACAGCAAGAATAAATGAAATACACTGCAGACACTGTTTGTCTATCATAACTTACAGGAGAATGCATACTCAAAGATAGTACATACAAGCCCCAATGGAAGTATTTCCATATAGCACTGGTTAAACCAATAGTTCTGTGTGACTACTGACACAGCTATATCTGCCTGCCCATATTTTCTTTATGCATTTCTTCCATTTGTCTTTTTAGTCACCTCTAACATTTTCTCTTGACTGTTGACTCTCTGGGGTAGAACCTGTTTCTTTCTATTTGTTGTCATTCCGGGCCCTTTGGAATGTCAAAAGAAGAAATAAGCAGCAGAAGTAAATAGCATGCTTGGAAAAACAGTTTCCTTCTAAAGATTTTAAATAAAAGCAATATATGCACATTGAAGGGGTTAATTCCTTTATCTCTATGCAATTTTTCAAAATGTCACTTTGCCGGTTTAAAAATTTTGCCCTTGTAAGTACACTGCAAAATGACAAAACAAAATGCCTTACTACATACATTGATTGAAATTGTTTTCTCCTTGAAATTGCTACAATCCAATGTACAAATCTTTTTTAAAATGTACTTGAGGAACAACATTTTAACAGGAAGAACTTAGAAAGCAATCCAATTCTTCCACTTAAACTGTAGTAACCTACAATATCAGTCTGTAGTCTAACAATCCAAACCACTTGGCTCACAGTGAGATTCCAGAATAACTGCTTTCTGTTTCTCCCTATCACCACAAAATCCACTATCTAACAACACGTATGCTGCGAGGAAAGCACCACAGTACTGCAGACACAGCTCTGCCACTCCCCTTTAGAGCCTGAAAAACCTGTCCCATGGGTGATTCTGCACCATCAGTCTCTGCTTCTCATTCAGACATGTGAACTGCTCCGTGTAAATTTGTGCAGGAGGCAGCTCCCAGGAAAATTAACAATGCCCAGCAAGCTAACTTTGTGATTTCATGTACATGCTATTGGGCCAGATATGCTTTCTTTTACCTGGGGAAAAAAATGAACTGACAAATGAACTGGCATAGATTGGTATGTTTATAAGCATATGAAATTGTCTCTCCTTAAGGGAATTCATTTGGGGAAGGAAAGAGGGAGAAGAGAGGAAAAAACCATAATTCTCTCTTGCTCTGATGCCAACACAGTCACTCAAATTCACAAAATGTGTACGCAAAATATCTGCTTTGAATGTTAGTAATTCAAGTGGACTACATGCGTATCAGTGTCCGTGCCAATAAATTAACACTGAGGATGACTAAATTGCATCCAAAGGCAGCTTTTTTTTCAGAGGTAATTATTCAAACATATTGTCACTTTTGCAGTCCTTACAATGGCAGAAAGAGCCATACTGTTTCAGTGGAATTTCAGAAAAGTGCTGATTCAAGAAGGTCACAGTAATTTTTAGTATAATTTTCACCATGCTTAGGCCCCTGGGATTGATGCAAATGTTCTCACTTGCAACTGTGCTGAAACTACTTTTAATCAAAAGTGCTTGTGAACACAGTGTCTGATGAAGATAAGTAGTAAGACAGTGATGCCAAGTGAATACAGGCACTGTTTCAAAATGAAAGTTTTGCAAACATCAATGAAGAGCTCTACAATATACTTGCTAGTACTATTTTTTTTACTTAGTCAAAGTATACACATACATATACATATACATATACATATACATATACATATACATATACATATACATATACATATACAACCACCCACATATACATGCTTGACACAGGATCATTTACTTTTGTAAAATTCATGCTGCTGGCATGAAGGAGTTTCTGAAGCCAAGAAAGTAACGATCAATTCAAAAAAAGGAGAAAAGTCTAATTTTGCTGTGCCAAGTTCCTTCCACAATGGCTATCCGTGGCTGTTCAAGTCAACAAGAAGCCACCATGATAGCTTTGCTTTTTGTTGTCTGATATTTTTAGCATTTACAACAGTCTGGGTGGAAATGCACACAGAGTATCTGCTTGGCTGAAGAAAGGATTACATGGCTCCTGCCACAATGCCCTAGTAGGCAGGTTATTTTATCTACAGCTTGTTTGCTCCTGAAGGGTTACACAAATCCAATGAAAAAATCTAAACTGAAAAGTGAACTTCCTGGTAAACTCCACAAAAGTGTTGAGGGCAGATTAATCCTGAGAACAAATTCAATAGCAACAGCAATGAGTGCAAAGGCACATCTATAATGAAAGGGATGCTCTTCCATTTTAGAAAACCTCCCATGTTGTTGCTTCAACCTCACTGTACATTCAGCTAATCCCAGTGTAACTCCAGGAAAAATCAAAGTATGCAACCATGTCAGAGTTTTCCCATGGCACAGTAAGACTGCTCTGCAATGAATAGATCTTGTTATATTCATTTATTATAAAACTTCTTTCTACCATGATGGGTTGTGTTCATACACAACAGCTGCACTTCAATCCACAAATTATTAAACTCAATGTGAGAATCACTGAGCAAAATTCCATGGTCCATGTTATGCATGAAGCAAGGCCAGAAAACCTACTGGTCCTAAAAGCCTGTGACTGTCTTCAACACATTCTTTCATCTCTACAAGCATTTAGAAATAATTTATTCTTTGAAAAGACAGTCCAGCATTTAACCAAACATTGAGGAAACTAAAAAGTAAAGCCAGATGAATTTTACCTACTGCATGAGGAAAAATACACAACAGGGAAAGCAGCAGCTGACATGAACTGGTCCTGGAAATACTCAGCAAATAGCCCTTAGAAGCATAACCAGAAAAAGCAAAAAGTACCATTAAAAAGCAAGGAAGAAATTGATTTGAGTTTCATAACAGAGGTTAAAAGACTGGAGATTCTTCTGTGGTAAAAGTCTTAAAGGCACACAGGTGATTTAGGAGCCAAAGTCTTACTCCTATGTCTCATCCAAAGAGACTCAGAGCAAGCTCTGCCCTTACATAAAAAGCATGCACTGATCTACACAGCACATGTCCTGCCATGCTGAAGGAAGAGCTAGCCAACCTGCCTGCTGTTCCCTGTTATGGTACAGATTTGCCTTGAACTGTTCAACAATTGCCTTCAACCTCCTTCAACTCTTTTGGCCAAATTTAAATTCGGCTAACTTTCCTTTGGAAATCTCTGAGATCTCTGAGTGGAAAACACTGTCACTGTTTTTTACCCTTTTAAATTCACAATTCATAGAAAGTGAAAGATAAAAGTTCTGTGCAAGTCAGAGGGAGGGATTGAGAATAATGCAACAACAAAAACAAAAGAGAGGAATACAACCTGAAAGCTGCAGCTCCCAGAGAATGAGGAAAGTTAGGCTGGCACCAGCAGAGCTGTTCAGGAGAGCATCTTTTGTCTATGCCTGCCTGCGTGGTGTGTTAGCTGCTGCTTGGCCACCTTGCATGGCTGCACCAGGCAGCAGAAGGGCTCGTGCAAAATGCCTGCTCTGAGTGGTGCCAAGGGGATCAGACAGATGTGAGTGAACAGAAGCTCAGCAGGTGCTTGGGAAGCTCAAGCGAGATGAGACACAAATGGCTATCAGCGAGATGCGGCATGAAGTGCCAGACACTGCAACTGAATTGCCAATGGCAGGGCAGTGTCTGGGATGGACAGCTTTTTCACCCATGCTGTCCTTTCTCTACCAATTGGTGCTCAGTCACCTGAATGGTGGTGCAGGTGGCTACAGAAACTCAATGCCAGCTCCATGTGCATCATCATTACCAACTTCCAACATATTTCCACGACTGATGGTGCAGCCATCATTCATCTTTACTCTCCTGTTCTGCTCCTGTTGCCTGTACATCTGGCCACACATCACACCTGGCCAAAAAAGCACTACTGCACTCCAGGTAGCTGGCCCTAATGCCAGAGAGACTGGTGCATGAACACATTGGGGTAATCACCTGTACTCCTTCAGATCTCATGGTGACAAGGAGTTGCTCCTGAACACTGATGAGGGGGGAGAGGCAGTGGCCAAGGGAAGCCCACACCTGTCTGTCAACACTGTGGACCCTAAATTACATGTATGAAGCACCACTCTCTCATTTGTGCATATCAAAAGGTTCTCCCTGACTATAAGAGAACTGCATGGGTGCCCTCTGCTATACATGCTTTACTAAAATTTTAATTGGATTCAGTATGGCTTACTCATTGCCTAGCTGCGGTGGGCTGCATGCCAGGCATGACGATCAGGCCCTAGGGAAAGACACCAATAGGAGTTATTTTGCCTCATATAGTAAGCAACAGTACCTACCTCAATTGAAAAGAATAATACGAACTTCATTACTAGTTTAATGAAATACAGATACGTGGGCCATGCAGATTTTCTCACAAAGACTTGGAAAAATGCATCTAAAATAAAATTTCTGCCCCAATACCAAGCATTTTCATGCCAAGTTTCAGTGGTAATTGCTTATTTTGTTCAGATTTATGCAAACCAGAGTCTATACCAACTTTTCGCTCCTCTCATTTTTTCCTCTGCAAGACCATACCTTGCACAGTAATGTCACCTATGATATGTGACACCACTACCTCCTGCCTCAGTAAGTGATACACTGAAAAGATCTGGACAACCCCCAGGCAGCAGTGATGAGCCTCAGCCTGTCGAACAGGAGTAGCAGGTGTCAAGTCAGTAGGCAAAACTCAGCATGCTTAATGCTGACAACCTGTCCTGTCAAGATCCACATTGCTGCTACCTCCAGTGCAGTGCAAAAAGAAAATGCAAAGAATAAATGGAGGCCTAAATAGAAAAAACCTTCTTTTGACCTGAGTGAGACATCTCTGATGACTGCAGTGTTAATAGGATGCTACTGTTCAGAGAGGAAACAGTCAGAAGGAAGATGAACATCTCCCAGATGGAATTAGAAGTGTCTCAGGCCTATTGATTTTGGTTGTAACCTTTACTGTAAACAGTCCGCAGGGGCCTCATCAGCCACCTGTTCAGTGATATTTGCATTGAAATATAGAGCCAACGCAAAGGAGAAAATGGCCACAGTTCATTGCCAAAGCATCTGCTCTTGCAAGATGCATCTATCTGCACATCACCAGCAGCAGCACAGGTACAGGTATTAAAGGAAGGGGTAATGCAGTGGCACTAGCTCTCTCACACGGCTCTGAAATAACAAATGCTCCATTTGTCATGATGTTGATGGTGGTGGTAGTGATATTATACCATGCAATATTTCACTTTCTAATAATTGCTCAGTTTTATACTGAAATCAGGCTTGCCAAAACTGGGAGGAAAGCCATCTGTGCCTGGAGGATGACGGCCAGAAACATTTGCAATTTTATTTTAAGGTTATAAACCTGTACAATGGAATAAAGGCAATGCCTAAATAACTTCTTTCACTCAACACCCCCAGTCATAGAGCAATGGAC
Source organism: Donacobius atricapilla (assembly GCA_013397315.1). NCBI lineage: Eukaryota > Metazoa > Chordata > Aves > Passeriformes > Mimidae > Donacobius > Donacobius atricapilla. Next base: position 8,189 of record WBMY01011381.1, on the reverse strand, counting down.
CTAACAGCTTGGCCAGTCATTACAAAGACGTCTTTCTTATTTTTAAAACTCTCATTCATTTAAGAGATAAAAATAGCTCTATTGATTATTTGTGGGACTTCCGAAAAACTCTGTCAGGAATCTGAATTGACTTGAGAGCTAAACATAGCAATCACCACCTTTTGAAAGGCGAGAACACCATCTCTAATGTATACTTCGCTGTTTCGTTTTGGCATGCTTAATAGAAAACAAATACCAGAAAACATATAGAATAGAAAGCATAAAGAATAGAAAACAAGTACCAGCAACACCATCACTCTTTCCAACACTCATTTTGCCTGGGAAATATCAGCGCCAGTCAACTGACCTTCTATTGCCTCATCTGATCGATGGAATAAAAATTATATAGCTGCAAGTGACCCAAAGATGTCATGGGGTAAAAATGTGTCCTCCCTTTGTTTTCTTCTCCTTTTGGACAGCAAAGGTAAAACACCAAGTCTCCTATGTTTTCACAAACAACATTTACAAATGTCACAGATTAAAAGTTAGACACAGCCCTGCAGGCACTGTCTCAGCTGCCACATGAACATTGCAAGGGCTTGTAGAGAAAGGACAAGGGGAAATGTTCATACCGGGAGGGCGCTGTGGCAGTGGAATAAGTTGCCCAGAGAAATTGTGAAGGTTCCATTGCTGGATGTGTTCAGTACCAGGTTGGATGGTCCCTTGACCAACCTGGTCTAGCAGAAGGTGTCCTTGCAAGGGTGTTGAAAGTAGATAATCTTTAAGGCCCCTTCCAACCTAAACAACTTCATGATTCTGTGATTTTTATATCCTGACGTTTAAAGCTCGGTGTAATCACAAATAAGTGTCCTTTGCTCTTTGTTAATGCAAGAAACAGTCAAGCACTTAAACATGATCCCCAGCGGTATTCTTCAGGACATTTGTCCCATTCACTTGAAATTGAAGTATCCATGTTTTAACATGATGAAACAGTAGAGAAATGTAAATCATCATATTTAAGTCAGCTGTTAATCAGAGCACACTGCTTAGCTGTTGTGCCATTTGGCCAGTTCTGCTCCTAAATCTATCTATGCAAAAAATGATTCATTAACATGCCTTGATTTACCTGGAGAGAAATGGCAAATTTTGTCAGGTTATTTTTTCAAATGGCAACCAATCAATCTTGTCATGAAGTGGTTTGACACCACATCAAACTACATACCTACCCTAAAATGTGAATGAAATCTACTGTAGCACTTCAAATACTCAAGAACATTATAATTTACATAATAATTACCCCAGCAGTGGCCAACACACTACGTGAAAGTGACAGTCACCACTGCAGAGTGTACCAATTGCTCCACCCTGCAACAGTTTAGTCATGGCAGGAAAACTCAGGCCAAACCTCGGCATCATATTCTGGGCAGGGATACTCTGCACAAGGACACAGGGTGGTCAAGCAATCCGAGTTATGATACGCACAAAAAAGGGAAAGGCTTTTTCCACTGGAAATGCGGCAAAGTCTTCAAGAAAATTATGTTTGTCCCTGACAGATTAAAAAAAAAAAAATCCAGATAAGAAAAGAGTTCTCTCTATATATTTGTAATTTTAGCCCCTAATTTGTTTATGAATTAGTTATGTCAAGTTTCTCTACACCTTACAGAAAAGTATTAAAGAATAACATGAGATAATACAAAACCCCAAAATGTTCAAAATGAAAAATGTCCACAAAACAAATGTAATCCCTAAGGGAAAAATATTAAAATAGCTGTGGATAGACACAGGTAGAAAGAAAAACCAGAAGAGTCAAAGTACCAAGAAGACAAAAATTAACTGAGAACTTTGCCTCTCAGCACCACCTCTGTAATGTCTGTCCCTCAGACAACCATCCACTCCTGTGTGCCCACACAGTGACAGATATTCACCCAAATTTAAAAGGCTCAGATCACAGGAGAGATTTTCCTGTTAAAACTTTGGAGCAATTTCATAGATCTCTGTCTTTCACAATTACTTTTCATTGCCAATGTTTTTTTGCTGGTATTTTTGGAAGCTTTAAAGCAATAGAATAAATCTGACTCTGAGACGTAAAATCTATATAGTTTGCTTTTCCTCTGAGATAAGCATGATGCTTACAACAATCTAGCACCTGCAGCTTGCTAGTAATTGGTAATTGCAAGTGGCGGGTTCTGAGCTTTGTTCTGCCTAGATTCATGCCCAATAAATTCCCAAATTTTAATTCATATAAAATCCAAGCAGCTTTATGGACAAGTTAATACTAGAAAGTACCCTATCCTCAAGAATACCCTTTGAGTAAAGAGTTCACCTCAATATGCCAAAATGATACGTTTTCTACTCTCCTATTCATTCCACCAATTCAGAGTTTTGAAGAAGACAGAAGGCATAGCAAGAAGACAACAGATACCTACGCAATATACTATTTCCAGGACAGTGCTCAGACAAAGGGTACTGTATGTTAACCTGGACAGAAGGTTAATAATTGTAATTCAATGTATTTTAAAGAGATAATGCTATATGAATATATAATCAATAAACATCTGAATATAAAAGTCACAATTCCTGTAAATAATAGAACAGTTCAAGATAATTTTAATTGCTGACGGTCTGTTACTGAGAGGAAACATCAAATATCTGATATGATTGCATGGGCAAACTTAAAATTGAGGTGGTATGGGTCAGAAAAAGTAAGAAAAGAGATTATAGTTAGAGTAAGATGAGTCCCTGCACCACAGAAATACACTACTGACACACATTCACCCACATACTGAAGAATACAAGCATCTTTACACATTTGTTCACACCTGCTTCTTAGCCCAGCATGAGGGAATTAGAGCAGCATAGAAAAGTAAGTCAAAGCAGCATAGACAAATGCCTGTAGCACAAGTTACAAAAGCAGTAGCTCTGTTATTATTTGCTTTGCTTCTTTGGACAAGCTATGGAGAAAAAGGTTCAGTGTAGCAAGACAGAACAAACGCACTGAGTATGACTGCCTGAATGGGGCATGATGGATGAGCTTCCCTGCAGATAGGAAAAGCCTCTAATCCATTGTCCGGCTCATTGCTAGTGCGAGGCAAAGTCATTCTCTTCTTCTGCAGGAAATAACCTCTGCCTTTTCAATACCACGTGCAGGGTTTTGACAGGACAATCCAGACTGTCACCAAGATAAGACTGCAGCCTGTTTCCAGGTCCCCCACTAGGGCAGGCTCAGCTATGCAGCCCAAAGCCCCGAAGCAAGACAAAGATGTTTCTATATTGCTTGTGCTTCCTATGGCTATTTTAGGAATGATTGTATGCATTCAGGTTCCCACAACAAGTAATGAGACGCAGGAAGAGAAGTGTAACAGAGAGATTTCAAGCATCATCCCAGCAATGAAATAACATCCATCAGCACCAGGATGGAAAGACCCTTGCTCTGAGGCTCACTGATGAAAGTTTGACTCTAACCAAAGAACCAAGGCTTTTTCAGGCTACCAAGGACCTTTTCCCAAACCTCCTTGTCCCTCACACCCTGCAACTTCAGTCTGTAATGGTGGGTGACACAGGAAAAGCAATGATTCATTAGCTGACTGCATCTAAGTGAATTTGGCAAAATTGCATCATGAGTAGTAACATACAGTGAAGGGTTTTTGACAAGTCTGCTAGGTGTTTTTTTTTTTAACCCAAAAGAATCCTTCTAAGCTTGCTCAACAGAACTGAAATTCCTGCACAGGAACAAGGAAGATGACTGCATAGCTGACGAGGTGCTGCTGTTATTTCTTACTCTGCAGTTCTGCTGCTTATGTGATTTATATCAAATGCTGCAGAGAGAGTTTCCTCTAACTGTAGGTTGGCCTCTATAATGTGGACACTGAACTGATCAGCTGCCAGGAGCTATCTACAGCCAAGACCTGAATTCCTGCCAGCTTTTACAAGGCAAAAAATGCACAAAAAATACTAGCCCAGAGAACCAAGTTACTTTTCAATGAGACTTAAGGCTGTACACACGGACTGCGCTGAACTCACTAGAAAAGACAAGAGATCTAGGTAGGCATCGAGGAGCAATGCTCTCAACTGGACTCCAGTCTATCTTCCCCCCCAGGCCCACAAGCATGACCCATGCCTCACAGGCTGTGCTTCCCGGCACAGTCACAGAACCGTGACTCTCCAGCTCGCAGCACAGTCACACAGCAGTTACCACTAAAGGGCATCAGCTTCTTTTGGTTTGTGCCAGTGCAATTGCCGACGCTGACATCCGCTAGATTGTGGAGCGCTGACTCCCGCTGGACTTCAGAAAGACCTGTAGCTGCTTTACACCTTCCACCATCTGCATCAGCTCACGCATGAGGTTGCTTTGCCTATTTATAAGCCTTCCAGTTACAGGGAATTGTATATATTTTCCACTTTCACATAAAAGTGCGCATACTTGGATGAAGACTCAGTTAAATTCTTCTAACTTTACATGGGTTTTAGGCAAAGTCTCCCATCTAATGTTAGGCAATGGAAATAACCACAACCAAATTCCCTGTAGATTTTGAGGTTATATCTAATCTTTTAAAAGAAGAAATTCTTCTTTTGGTTTGCATTGTTAGTCTCCTAGAGAAAGCAAAGCAGATAGTGTTGATCATGTTCTACTCTATTTCTTTTAGTTAAAATTTTCCTCTGAGCAATTCAAAACAGAATTAATTTTATGTGGTAAACATCACTAGACCAGCTAGAAGAGAATCTTTGCATAAGCACCCCTATATTCAACATATGCTTATGAAAAAGTCAATTTTGCAATGTCTATGACCATATATATTCATAACTTCTGGTATCCTCAACAACAACACCCATAATGCCAAAAAAAGTGTACGAGGATGGCTCAATAATAACATATTTTTGGGAAGTCTTCTTCCAATAACTTGCTGCAACAAAGACATCTGAAGAACACATTTTCAGGCACCTCCCCTCTTCTGATAAAAAGATGTATTTTTGGAAGAAAGCACCTAACCTACAAAGCCTTTTCTGGAAGCTCTGAAGGACCCTGTTACCTAACACCTCAGAGTTGTTAGCACCAGTGTTTCCTAGACATCAGCCATAGAGATACCTTGTTGAGACAGACCAGAGTTTCTAAATGCTTTGACAGAACTTTCAGAAAGGAGTAAGACCTTTACTTAGTTCACTTACCAGCAAGCTATACTTCCTGCATGTGAAGTCAGAAAAAGTCCAGCCACAGAACAAATAGCATTCTGAGAACATGTCAAAGAAAAATTTATTTTGAAAACCCCCAACACATGAATATTGAGTGTGTTCTCACAGAGGAAAAAAGCTGTGAATTTATTGATAATTTACCTCATTATACACCAATGCCTACCATAACATCACTCCCCCACACATAGCTAGAAAGTAATTTTTTTCTGTCAGAAAATTACCATGCCTTTTTTTCTCCCTGGGATCATAAAAATATACTTACTGTCCCAGTCAGGAAGAAACAGCCTGCACAGATCTGCATGGAGGAGCATGTAGACAGGAGGGGCAATACAAACCTATGACTAACAAGATGAAGCTGCAAACTGACAATGCTCCACAATAAAGTGGTTTTACAAAGAATGGGACTGGTTTGTGAGACTGAAAACTCTGATGCCTCTATGAAAAAGACTGTGAAGAATGCCTGTATGCTCCCTTTCTGAATCCCATGGAGCTTCCCACAATCCCTTCCCAGCACATGTAGGGTCTCTCTTTCTCATAAAAGGACTTGGCTTTCCTCACACAAGAACAGATTTGGGTTTCCTAATACCGGAACAGATTACTCCCCTTCTTCACACACACCCTTACGTTCCCCAAAAGCTGAGAATATTATTTCTGCTGCAGGCTCATGGGGACAGATGGTATCTTCCCTCCTTTTTTGGACAGCCTAAAGTTGATTGCTTGTGCTTCCCATAAATAAAAATCTAGCACTTGATGTTCAAAGGAAGACTAAACTTGGAATATACATTTTAATGTACATTTTAATTAAGCTGACTTGTGACTTAGTTTCTCTTAGCTGAATGTTGGTAAGCTCTGAAGGCATGTATTATACAGAAAAACCAGGACAGAGAGATGTGGTTGCTTTCTCACAGGTGCTGGGCAATGAAGAAGATGGAGAGCAAACTTCTTCCTAGAGTCCACCAGGCACATGCCTTCTTTTTCTGTGATGGTGACAGATCGACTACCATGCTCTTTCTCAGGCAGCAGAGCTGGGTACTCTCCTTTCCTTTGACTTGCCAAAGATAACTCATCCCCTCAGCCTGGAACAAAGTGCATTGCCCTGCGGTGTGCTCCCCAGGGGCAGGACTCAGTCACCCAGAAGAACTTTGCCTGACTGGAAATGAAAATGGGGACAGAAATCTTTTCAGCACAACTTACACTTCAATCTCTTCTCTTGCCCTGCAGGCATAGAAGTACACAAGGTCAAACATATTAGGACAAAAATTCTAAGCCACACATCCCTTGTAGGGTCCTCCTGCCCATTTCTCAAGTAGGATTAACTGGTCTGTGTGAATCCACAAACTGAAAAAAACCTTATCCTTTCCAATATGCTGCTTTTGAGGTATTTATAATGCAAACACAGACAAAAGGTATGCTCTCTTTTATGACAAGCCTGAAATAAAGCAGCTCTAATTAGCAAAATTACATATGGCATCTGAGGTAGCACAGTTTGCAATGCAAGGATAAGAAACCTTTCCTTTGGGGTTATTCAGCAGCAAGCAGACTTATGCCCTTCCTTCTTAGATTTTTTTATTATTATTATTATTTCTGCGAATAGGTCTATCTATACAATAGATGGATGAATTGACGATTTCCTACAATAGCAATTTGATTATTGATTGCCACTTTGTCACAAACCCATCACACATCATCTACAGCCAAGCAATATCCTGCATCAGTTGAACAAAATTGTGCACTAAACAGCCCTGTCAATGTTATCATTTCTATTGCTGGCTGGACCCTCCTATAAACCACAGGACTGTAAATTACTTTCTGTCTGCCTTTGTTGAAAAAATAAAGTTTCAGCTACAATCCATATGGCAAAATACTGCTTAGGATTAAAACAGTGCTACCAATAGAAAGAAAAAAAGGGAACACCATCAGTAGACATTAACATATGAGAGTTCCTTTTGATTATTCTTTCCTCAACTTGTGTTTTATTTCAAGAACGCTAGGTGACATGCAATTTTTATTAAAAAAGGTCTTGTCTTGAGAAGCTATCCATCTAGGCTACAAACACATGTGTGGATAAAGGAGATTTAAAAAAAAAAATACAGGTATCAGAAAAGCTGTTCCCAGCTGCAATTTTCCTGATTCAAATACGTAAGTCTTTTTTGGCCCCGTTTTTTCTCTAAGTAAATATTTTAGTTACTAAACTGCAAGAATACTGACAGCATTTCTACAGCATAACAGTATCCATAACTGACTTCCAACACCCCAAACTTCTCACATCAACATTTTGGGCTCAAATGAATGCATTCAACTGCTGACCTCCAGCCCAGTACCAAGTCCTTAAAAACTGAATCATGCACACATGCACACAGACGGGATGCATCCCCCAAGACAGAGGAGCTATTGCTTGCAGTTTCAGTGGGACACAGCTTTGGAGCACAGTTTTGCACTTCAAGTAGCACAAACATGGTGATTCATCTCACTAAAAATATTCAACTCAATTTTTTTTATTTTTAGCTTTTCCATTATTACCAAATAGTATGTCAGAGCAACATTTTTTTCTAGTTATACCTAAAAGAGTCACACAAATAACAAAAGAGTTGTTACTGAATGTTTTTCCTAATCAGCAGATTTTAGAAACACTGATGTTTGGGAAACATTGTGCAAAATCTGGGAACAGACTACAGAACTAACCTCTCAGTCCTGCTTCAATACCAAGAAGAATGATGCGGCACATATTTAAGTTGTCTTATGAAAGATTTCCATCATTCTGTCCAATCAATCAAGTTTAATTATGTTTGATTTCTAGACTCAAACACTTGGGCTTAAACAGAATCATCTAATCATCACAACAAATCCACATTTAAAAGCAAACCTCAGTCACAATCTCTTGAACTGACTGAAGGTTTCATGTGCAGTTACCAGATTATACAACTAAAAGTATACAGTTTCATTTGCCAGTAATTAAGTTTAAATTCCAGTGTAATGAGATGGAAGATAGCAAACATTACTTCTCAGAAAGAAAGAGAGAGAGA
>WBMY01011378.1:712168-770856 GCA_013397315.1 Donacobius atricapilla | reverse complement strand
CCCGGCCCCGCGGGCGATGCCGGAGCTGCACTCCGGCTGCCCCGTCCCGGGCACGGAGCCTGCCCTCCGCTCTCCCTTGGCCGTCCCGTTTTTAAGTGAGTGTGCTAATCCTTTTAAATCACAAATAAACGGAGGCGGTGCTGTGCCGGCGGCGTCCGTGGGGAGCGGGCCGGTGTCCGTTCCTCCTCCGTTCCTCCTGCGTGCGGTTTCGCTCCCGACTTTGTCTCGCCCGAGACGGGGAGTTCGGGCTGCATGTGCAAGACTTCTGGATTTTTGCTGCTGCATGTGGTCTGCCTGAATACATCACCCCGGTGCTTGAGCAAGCCGGAGCCTGGTTGTTGCGATTTCCTAGGTAGTTCAGAAAACTCGGCAGTGTGGCCAAGGCTGTCAGAACATCACCTCAGGGCCTCTTTTTATTAGGCCACCCACCTTTTCAAACCTACTGTAATTATTAGAACTGTCATTTAGAGCAAGAGAACTAACCATTTTCTGCTGGCATCATCATTCTATATTTTTAGTTGGAGCTCTGTGTGGGTGTGTATTATGTATTGCTTATTCTGTCTGGATTATATCAAAAAGATACTCTTCCTATCACAGGGTCCACCTTCTCCATACACACTGCCACAATCTTTTAAAAATGTTTCTGAAAACCTGAAATGTGGTTTGTTCCTTTCTGAACACTTCTGTTTGTGTAAAGATGTTCACATTCCTGCTTGACTGAATGAAGCTAATGTAGCTTTTAGGGGGGGTCGAGGGTGGAAATCGACTTCTGGGATTCTTATATGAAGGTTCCTTAAAGGACTTCTTTACCTTTACTTAACAGGCTCTAATGAAAGGGATACTTTAAAGAAAGGATAACTTTACATTTGGGATTCTTAGAAAAATAAGAGTTCCTGATAAAACTAAGGAATAAGTTCTGACTTGGAGTTTGGTTTTCTTTCACCTCGTTTGGGAGACAGTGATTCATGTAATACAGTGTATGTTTGGTATGAACAGTCACCTTCCTTAACATGCAGGAAGAACTCGGCTACTAATGTACCATTTTTTAATAATTAGTTGAGGAGCCTTAGTTATAGATCTTAATGACATTGCCTTTGTTCTGCCTACTTAGTAGGAAGGTTTTGTTGTGTTGAACTGGACAGTACTTTTAAGGACAGTTCATCTGTCCTTCTAGAAGGAGCATGGATGTAGTAAGAGAGACTCTTCGTGGATTTAATTCCCTTTCTGAGAATCCCTACTCTGTAAGGAGATGCCTGACTTTTAGCTATTAAAAGTATTTTGATGTGCTTATCTTACAAATATGTAAATGCATCTCTACACGATTGGGACTCTGCTGGAGCTTCTGCAGTGCTAAAGCTTCACTGAAGTTTGGCATGTTATAATAGATCTTGAATACTTTGGCTGTGAAATAATTTTGCTGTAGAGCTAAGATCTTGCTCTGTATATGGTGGTGTCAGGAGTGGTTTTATTTATGTGGCTTGAAATAATGATAAAGCTGTTTCAGATATGGCTTGTACTTGACCCATTTCCCTGTGAAAAGACAGAATGATCATTGCATTTGGTTCTTCCTTGAAGGGAGGAATTTCTTGCTCATGCAAAGTATTTAATGCTTTTTCATTGTTGTGAAAATACTGTAAGTTCTGGAGTCTTACTATTGCACAGTGAGTATTTCATGTGAGGGTCTTAAAATGTTCAAGTAAGTTGAGGTAGTTCTTGCTTAAGAGCTATCTCGAGCAAGAATTGTTTTTACTTCAGCTCACAAATGCTTGCTTAACTGTGTCTTGTCATGCGCTTGAATGTTTCCCAAAACCGTGAGATTGTATCTTAGTTTTCTTTAATGTAACAACTATTTGCCTGATGCCAACCAACACAAGATACAGAAAGGTGAAGAGAGAAGCCTGACTCAGGGAAGGGGGAGGGTTACAAATGTTTGAAACTAGGGACGGGGCACGAAATAGAAAATGCATTTGAGCACAACCCTAGAATGACTTTTAATCCATACTGTTTTCCTGAGATAACCTATACCTAGTGAAACCTGTTGCTGTGGTTAAATGTAGAATGTAGCAGGAAAAATCACTTACTAATTTTCTGACAGGGAAATGTGCTGTGTGGGAGTCCTCAAGTGCATTTCAATGCCATTTCAGTCAGTCTGCCATTGATTTAGGGGACTGTTTTCCTAGTAACTACTACTAGCATGATGTGAAGTTCTGTCACAAATTATGGTCATAAATCCTCCTAAAATAGTGAGGAAATAATGAAAGTTCAGGTTGACTCAGAAGTTTAAGTTGATACTTTCGAAGTACTGAGTCCTTTCTCTCCAGGGAAAGTTAAATGGGTTTAGCTGTCTTTAGGCATGGTATGTCAACTGATTTGTTACAATTTCATTTTAGATTAAATTATTTTAATTTATTTTAAAGCACACAGAGATGCTTTAAAATCACTCATACTGTAGATGTCTGAAATACGTAGATGAGCATGACACACCAAGTCAGTACTTAGAAGAACATGAACGTATTTCATCGATACCCCAGCGTAAGTTCCACTTTGCCTCTTGCTGCTTTAGCTTAAGAATTTTGTTTTTAGTTGTTTATAATGTAATTGTTAGTAAAACAGGCTATGGGTTTTGTCCCAGCTGTAAATTTTCTCAGTCTTGCATGTTTTTTGAATAGGGCAAGCCAAGGTAACTTTTTAGCAAACAGAGATTGTTTCTGGGAACTTGTTATCCGTTAGTGTTAGGGTAAGATTTGGCAGCGAAATAAAGGTTACAAAACCTCTCCTGGAATATAGACACATCTGACTTACTATATAAGGGTGTCTACTGTAACTCTGCTTCTAGTTATTCTAGTTAAAAATTAACCAGCAGTGTACATTTCAAAGCAATTGTCTCTCTTTTTGCCGAAACAGAAATAAATTTCACTTGGTGAATTTCGTTTGATGGTTCTCAGAAGCAGCTATAATGACAAGGTTTAGTTTCACGTTAGATCAGTATTTCTTGTGAACTTACTGTATTGTATGAAAACAGCCTGCCATCTTGAGACTGAGGACAATAATTAGGTTTAAATTCCTTCCTAGAATGAAGAGAAAGTTACCTACAATACCTTTTTTCTAAGAAATCCTCTTTTTTTTCCCCCTTATGTCTTTAACCCAAGGGCTATTAAACATTCAGAATGTTTGGCTTTTGTAAGTTCAGAATTTCTCTTGGGAGTTGATGTGGCTGAAAAAAACTCCACAGCACTGAGAACACCTGAGAGAAATGTATGTATTTTCTGTTCCAGACCTCTGCGGAGAACTCAAATAGGTACCAGCCTGAGCTTCAGGGGAGGAATGACAGCAGAACAATTCTCCCCCCAAGTTTGTGGCACAGGCCAGCGACAATGCAGCCCTACTGTGCACAGTGGAAAACGGCACTTTCCTTAGATTTTGAGGCATGTGGATTGTTCTTTTTTTTTTTTTTCCTGTTCTTTCTGACAGGACATGTCTAACAACACTGCAAGCTCACTTAGGACAGGAGCAAATACTTAAAATGATGGCTAGGGATGCTGGCTAGCCAAACCCATGTGCTGTTTGGACACAGAGGTCTTTCTGAAGAGGGCAAGGATGTGCCATTTCCTGCTAGCTCACATCTGGGACTTCTAAACTGGAAAAAGTAGTTCTGGAGTGTCCTACCGCCCTTAAGTTAGGCTATGGAAAAGCTTATGATAGAGTCAAAGGATATTTTTAGTTATTCTTGAGATTTTGTGTGATGAAACAGTTGTGGTGAGAGCAAGAAAGAAAATGGGAACGATGTCCCACAAAGTATTGTTCAGTACAGTTGTTTGTTAGGAGCTTATGGGCCAACAATTCTTCTGGTTTCTTCTCTCTCGGAAAAATTGGAATGTGGAACTTAGCAGTGTCTCATCTTTGTGGTTTCTGTTTACTAAAGATTGAAAATATTGGTCAAGCCATACAATTCTATGGAGAAGCTCCAAAGGGTGTGAGGAGTGGGTGATGGGCTGGTAAGGGTGTTGAGGGTCTTTGTCATAAACAGTATTTTTAATTTAGCTATTCTTTCCTTTATTCTTGCTTGACTCACACTTTACCTGCCAGCAGAAACAGATGTGTCATTTTGTATTGATATTAAATCCATGGGCAACTTTTACATGGATGCCCATAAATTGATTGGCACATGCTTGATTTAAATTGGTCTGTTTGCTCTCGATGATAAAAGTGTTAAAGCAATTGAAACTGTTTTCAGACCAATAAGTAATTTGTGGTGTGTTATCTTAACTTAATGGAAACAGCCTACTGGGAAAAGAGATTTCTTGACTGTAAATCAGCTACAGAATTGTCTTCATTTCACAGTATGAAGGCTTTTTGCTATTGCAATAAACAGCCCTGACAGCACATGCAGTAGTAAGTTCTTGGTGAGATTGTCAGTGGTTTGAGAAGCTCAAATGTTGGCGTGTGTGTTTAAAAATGTGCCTGGCTAATAATACAATAATTGTGGAATTCTGTTTGGCACTTGTACTTTCTGAAATGCTGTATGTATTTTTAGCTAATTCTGAATGTTCTGCAAGGATGGCATCTATTATTTATCTAATATACATAAGGAAATTGAACTTCCCCAGTTAAAGTTCACATACTTTAAACAGTAACAAAAGCTGTCTTTGTGGCAGGCGGAATTTTTGAACTCTGGTCTTCCTGTTGAGACTATAGATGTAAACCAGGTAATTGTTCAATAAATCAAATGTGGTGTTCCTGAGCAATGGGGAAAGGTGATGCAACTAGAGAAATGAAGTTGCAAGTGTGTTAGGGTGTAACCCCCCCTCTGCTGTGGAAAGTAGAAAGATGGAAATTGTATTTCTGGTTTTTATTTGGTTACACAAAGGTCTTGATTTTCATTTCTTTCTCATGAATTCTTGTTAAAGGTCATATGGTGTTCTGTGAAGGTGTAGTGCTTTAAATTGGGTAGTTCTGTCCTTACAGGACACCTGTTTGCTTGTGTTTTGTCAGAGAGGGAGATAAATGACTGAGTTACTTATCTTGACATCTCTTCATGTGGCTCAGAATTGATAATACTTTGCGATGGTGATTCCAGAGGTTCTTGCTTGCCCTTTCTTTAAATGCCATGACTGTGTATTTAGTTTATTTCACCATGTTGTTGCACTAAATGTGATGCATTATACATTAATACAGGTTTTTGGAAGTGACTTGTTACCCATGATTGCTATGAAGATAATTTAGCCCTGGGGGATTCTTGATCCTCAGCCTTCAAGAATTAGACTGGAGGTAGGAGGGGACAGTCAGTAGAGACAGAAGCTTGACCCCTTCTTTCTGTGGTGTTTTTAAGCATAAAGCAAGGCCGGAGAGTGGGAATGAGTGTTGTCTGCTTTGTGTTTGTGCACCTCTGGGCAGATGAGTAGCAGTGGATTGAATGAGCCTGCTTAGTGAACTTCTTGGCTTTGGGGTTTGGGAATCAAATACTGTTACTATAATGTGATTTTGTAGATGTTATTTTTCTTTTCTGCCGCTCAGTGCCGGTTTTAACTAAATCAAAAGGAAAAGGAGTAGAGAATCTGAGAAGACTCAGATGATGAAAGTGTGCAGTGCTGCTATGATCTATCGGTTGTTGATACATCATTTAAGAACTTCTGTGGAATTCTGTATGTATTTATGGCTTAAGCCATATACTCCAGGGCTTGAATTGGTCACAGATTACGCCTAACAGCAGTAATACACTTAAATCCTGGTCAATAACTTCAACATGCCTTGTGTGGAAACTGTGATTCCAGTTTCATGAATGCTTTTTCCAGTCCTTGTACTACTTTTCATTAATTTTGCACAAACACATTATTTTCTGTTCTTCCAGATTGAACTTGTACTAGCCAGGCTTAAGAAGGGGAAAAAGAAATCTTTAGAAGACAAGAAATGTAATTAAATGGTGTGATTTGGTTTTGATAGGTTTTTGTTATCACACAACATTACGCTGTAGAGTATGGCTATCAAGAAGGTCAAGTTGCTTCCTTTTGGCCTCGCTGGAAGAGATGAAATGCTTTTACAGTGGACTTTCTATGATGGTGGTGATCAGAAGTACCTTGTTTGTACTTCTGTGTGCTCCTGAAGCAAACAGCTGGGTTGTGCATGGGGTAGGTAACGATTTCGCAGGGCTCCCATCATGACACATCTCTGGGGGCTTTCTGGCTTATGCCACCTGAATCATGATTTCTGTGTAGTTAGGATTTTTTTTTCTTGTTTCTCAGATTTCCTAAGTAACATGTCCTTTAAATCCGTTTCTTCAGGTAAGACTGAAGGGTATTTTTTTTTTGATGTTGGGCGAGTGATCTTCCAGCTGCCTTACTGTTACGAGGTTTTGCTCTTCCATGCACCCAGTGGAGTGCTTGGGCACTTTGTTTTCCTTCAGCCCATCATTTCTAGGGTGTTGTGAAAGTTGTGGCATGTTCCTGTGTAACCAGACTTTGTCTGAAGAGGCTGTTGAATGTTGACATCTCAGTGTGTCAAATTTTAGAAAATCTTCTAAGCTGATTTCTCTAGCTTTAATTCTAGAATTGGAACATACACAATACTCAAGGCAATGTGAATGGCCTTATGTCTTTACTGTAATTATTATTGTTCAGGGTTATTTTCAAATAACTACTAAGGGACAGTTTCTACAAGTTTTTGTGCAGATACAAAAATAAGATTTTGGGGGCAAAAAATTATTGTTTTAGAAGGACAATCACAAAGCCGTGGCATTTGGAAATGTTTCTGCTGCATATTTGTCTTCACAATAGTGTTTTTAGTTCTGTGGTGGTTTGACCTTGGCTGGGTGCCAGGTGCTCACCAAAGCTGCTCTATCACTCCCCTTTTCGACTGGACAGGGGAGAGGAAGTTTAAGGAAAGGCTCAAGGGTCGAGGTAAAGACAGGCAGAGATCACTCACCAATTACTGTTATGGGCAAAATAAGCTCAGCTTGGGGAAATTAGCTGAATTTATTACCAATCAAATCAGAGTAGGATAATGAGAAGTAAAATAATGTTAAAAATTTCTATCCCTCACCCCTCCTTTTTTCCCTGGCTTAATTTTATTCCTGATTTTCTTCCTCCTCCCCACCAGCAGTGCAGGGGGACAAGGAAAGGGAGTTGCAATCACTTCACCACACCTTGTTATCTACACAAGAACCTTTTTTCCTTTTTAATTTCCCCCGGGACACTCCCAGTATCACCCATGGGCCCAGCCTTGGCCAGCAGTGGGTCCATGCCGGAGCTGCCTGGCACTGGGACATGGGGGAAACTTCCAGCAGCTTCTCACAGAAACCACCCCTGTAGCCCCTTCAATTACCAAAATATGGCCACATCAACCCAATTCAGGCCCAGTCACCTAGATCAGTGTCTTGCTGATGGCAGGAAAATATATTCTGAAATAGAGCTATCTTTTTATCTTTTTACATTTCTTTGTAGAGGAAGAGAAAAAGTGAGAGTTTGCCTCTTGGATAACAAGCTGTCTCTGCTGATGACAGCGAATGATTCAAGGAAGAAAAGGAATGGGAGGTTATGAGATTTATTCTCTGTAGTATAACTAGGCAATGGCTATATAGCATCCTTGGTATTCTTTCTTAGCACTTGGAGCTAATACAGAAGTCAGTATGTTGTTTCTTGAACTTCTCAAAGCAGCGGAACTTAAAAACCAAAACCCTAATCCTTTGTTTTATAGAAGGTGTCACCTTTGGCCACTGAATCATAAATTACCCAGTGTTAGATGTATATTGGTCCCTACTTACATTGTGCATATTGTTCCAAGAGCTTTAGAGGCTTGTGTAACTGGTTATTTCAAATAAAGTGTCACTTACTTATTCTGTCCCCTTTAAGGATGTTTACTTATGGGCCACCAAGTTTCCTATTTTCTCTGTCACCTTTTGCTTTGTTTTCAGTTGTTGAAAGCTTTCTGGTTTTAGAAAAAGCTCAGAATAGAGTTGCCTGCCCTATAGGAATGTATTTTGACATAAAATATGATACAAAAATACAAATAGTTTTACTTTTGCTTTAGATCTTTTTCCCTGATTGTTTCCCCTGTTTGAAATTCAGCAGGTCAAAGTATGGGGTGTTTAAGCATCTATTTTTTTTTCCAAAGGGAAAATGTTTGAACCTCAGAAATCTGTGTTGCTGACTTACCTGGATGTGTCTATTCCAAAAGATATAAAAGCACATTGAACTGCTGAGTTATTTGTGTTCCCAAGTGAGAGCTAAGAGGATGAAAATGCACATGGGTGGCATTTTCCACTTAGAAAGTCTGCCCAGCTGTAGATGATTTAAAAAAATCTGTACATTATCTGCATCTTCAAAAGCTGAGTAAAAGAAATACATAGTTAGGGGGAATTTTGGTCTCTCTGGGTTTTAACAGTATGCTTTTTACTGTCTGAATGTGGTAGACTATTACTTATGTTCTAAATCTCCAGTTTGCAGGTGTTCAGCGATAGAAAGGGCATACTGAGAAACAGTTACCCATCTGGACTGACTTAGGCAAGCTACACAGGGAGACTAGGTAGGGTGTGGCTAATGCACTAAAATTACAGTGGAGCCTCCATAAACTGGAATTGAATCATTTGCAATCTTTCCTTGCCCCTAAAACCTGTATGAACTTGGATTTTCATCTCATCTGGCCCATCTTCAACAGCCATCTCATCCTGAGCCACAAAACCCCCTGACTCGATGTCACCTGTGACTTTGGAATCTGTGCACAGGAGGAGATTTTCTATGATGCTATTAAAAAGGTGCACTTTTCAATAGCAAAATCTGGGTATGGTGACTAACAGAAGGAACCACACATCCTCTGAAGCGTAGGGGAAATATTCCTCAAGACTTTTTGAATAGAGTAACCAAATTCATAAGGGTTCTCATAACATAGTTTCTGTGAGCATTGTAGCTAATGGTGAAATTTGGAGAAACGTACAGACACCAGCAAAAATGTGAGTGTCAGATATACTTGCAGTGAATAAACCCCGATCTGCAGGTGTTCTGTAAGAGTTGCAGACAGCTCAAGTGAGTTCTGTAGCTTGTGTGTGGCTACCAGCCCATTCAGTTTTCCTGGAGCAGAGACAGAGTTGCTCCTAGTTTAGAAAAATGCTCACCTGGGCAAAAGTAATCTCTTGCAAGGTCCTGGCTAGTTTATGGTGAAGTATTTACTTCACCAGTAAGTGAGACTTTGGGGAGATTTTCCTCATATGTCTATGTGTGAGCATGTATACAATAAATATCTGTGTTCTCACTTGCTTACACACTTGGTTAACCAGTTTCTCCAGCTCTGCTTTTTCTGCTTTCATTCTAATGGCTGTGTTATTGAATAACCTCCCGTTTCTGAGAAAATAAAACCTCCATAAGCCAGAGAACCACAGAGAACTACAACTATACTTTTTATGTGGACTTGAATGCCTGATATTAGGTGTCAATACAGAATTTTATGGAGGAGAGTTTCACAGCTGCTGAGTATGGGGCTGGAACTCAGTATACCTGGATTTGTTTTTGGTGCTGTTACCTTACCCTGAAGGCTGTGAACTCTCAGCATTTTGTCTGAACAGATTGACAGTGATACAGAAATAGTATTTGAATGCATCTTGGGGTGTTTTACACAAGAATCACCTCAGAGCCATCTTCTCCTGTGCATATGGTTTTTAAATAACCATCTAGGAGTAACCTGCCTTGTTTGATTCCCTTGCATTGTTCTCTTAATGACTGTTGTTCCACTAGAGAGAAATGAAGCCTCAAACTTACAGCATGACAGGTAAGGTATTCCTTAAAAGGCAGGACAATGAGTATTTTATTCATCAAAATTGTAGGCCTGATCAGTGTTCTGCACCTAAATATTTGACCTTGCATAACCACTTTCCATACTTTTGCAGTCTTCACAATTTCTGCGTGCTGTATCACTTTCCTTCTTTGGTAATATTTCTTCTTCACTTGAAAGCTCTTCTAGGCATTTTGTTTTTAAAACTTTTACCTGCTTCCTTTGTGTTGTTTCCCCCTCTCCCCTGACTGTGTGAAGAATCAGGGTTGCTAAAGGCTGAAATGTCTGTAGGTGGGTAATTTTTATTACCCAGTGGTCAAGAGAGCTCTTGGGAATTTGTTAGGTTACTTCCCTAAGTAGGATGGTGAGGCAGCATCATTGAATGAAAGGCAGAAAAACAAACCCTAAACAAAACAAAAAACCAGCCCCAAACCACCTTTCTATTTCTGGCAGTTTGGAAAAGCTGCCCGCTATCCTTTTAGCATGTGGCTCCACTAACACTGTCTGCCCATGACAGAATTGGTAAAACTGGAGAAGCTGCAGCTGAGTGTGTGTTTGAAGACTGGTGCTTTTCATTGAGTCTGGGGCACAATGGAGAGAAGATGTGCACGTGGAAATACTTTGCTTGTGACC
The DNA here is from genome assembly GCA_013397315.1 of Donacobius atricapilla. Classification (NCBI taxonomy): domain Eukaryota; kingdom Metazoa; phylum Chordata; class Aves; order Passeriformes; family Mimidae; genus Donacobius; species Donacobius atricapilla. The sequence goes on along the minus strand of WBMY01011378.1, from coordinate 760,467 downwards.
TCTGTTGCTGTTGTCTCTCAACATGCATTGTCCAAATTAAGATTTTCATTGTTAACTGCAAAAGATGTGAGTGATCTAGGATTCATTTACCATGGGTGTTAACCACCTTGATACATCTGGTCCTTCACCGTCTTGTGACTGAATTAGTTCATGGAAAATAACTCTGGTTGCTGATTCCCAGGTTATGGAACTCCTGGCATGTGGAGATAGAGCACATCTGGTGCTGGTCCTCAGAGGCAGAACACAGCCAGCCCAGAGCTTATTGCATGTGGGGAATGATGCAAGTGACTTGTTTTCTCTGAACAATGGCTATGGGATCTTTGTGAGTGTTGGCCTCTTGCCAGGTTGGGTTTCTTGCTTGTTTTTGTTTTGCCTTTTTTTTTTTTTTTTTTTTTTTCCTGAGGAAGTCTGTGTGCAGTGAGGGAGGATGTGGAATACTGTAAGTTCTTGATACAGCTGACCTGGTCCTCCAAGCAGTCTTTGCTTCTTGTCAGTGGTATTCGTATAGATACAAAATGCCTGCTTCTACCTCTGTAGAAGACGCTTGGTAGATACAGGTAAAGATTCTGGGGTCCTGCCTTTTGTGCTTTTCTGACTCCTGGGACTCTGTGCAGTCAGTGTTGCAGGGCCACAGAAGAAAGTTTTCTTTCTAAAGGAGTTGTACTGAAGTGCTCAACTTTAAGGAACTTACTTGGAGCCTTTTACAGATTGTAAGGCTTTTGTAGGGTAACAAAACTTGCTTTGTTTGAGGTGGAATATGAATTCAAAATCTAACAGCTATTCCACAATTACTTCCCCTGGGGTGCTTGTATTTTGGAATGGTTTCCCCACGAAGATTAGTTCTGGAATACTTTATTATGGTCTTATATTCGTCTTGGAACTCATTTCACATTGTGGGGATTGAGAGTGGGTTACGGGCTCATGTTACTGAATCTGAGCATCTGCTGGTCACAGCCTGATGTGAACTGTTTCATTATCGTGGTTGGTTATAACATGTCCCATTTCCATACACCTGTTGAGAGCCTCTTGGGACCCCTTTGTGCACAAACAGTCATTTCTGAGGGCGGGAGCCTTCCGGGAGTGAGTCTGTGGGAACACTTTGGGTCACAGGGCAGGAGTGCCTTTCGGACACATTTGGGCCTTGGTTGGCAGGGAGGCAGCAGTGGGTGGGAGGGCTTGTTTGGATGGACAACAGGAGAAGTATTGATTTGCTTGGGAAGCCATGGTGTAGGACAGGTACACTCAACTTGTGTGCGCTAGTGTGGGGTAGGAATTCTTTCAGTTACTTGTAAATTCTGCTGTTCTGTTTTTTAATTACTGTTAAATTCTCCTGGTCTTTAGATCCCTGACCATTAGCTGTGGGGAAGCTGCTTTACACATTCTTTCCTGCTTATTTTGAAACAGGTAGCTTATTTTGTAGCAGCAGGTTTGTTTGGCTTTCTGTCCTATGTTTTTTTTTTTTTTTTTGGTGTTTTGTTGTTGTTGTTTGACTTACTAAATTTTATGAATAAAACCTTGGTCTCTGTTGGAAACTTAAATGACTTCAGGTGTCTCTTCACTGATGCACAAGTGCCATTGCTGTTGCAAACCACTGTGCTGATCAGTGGGTCAGTAAAGCTTCACAGCACTTGAGGAACGATGTTCCAGTACTAATGAAAAGCTTTTGCATGGTTTCTCAAGTCTTAGGCATCAACTGGAGATTGTGGGGAGGTTGCAGGGATAAAAATATAATTTCTCAGCTGCTGTGTTCTGAATTACAGCTACATGCAGTGCTTTCTGCTGTGTGACTTGTCTTCCACTTTATTGTGAGGCAGAAGCAGTTACTCCAAATTCTACAAAAACCTCCAATTTTCTCCAGGAACTAATTTTTTTTTTTTCTTTTTAAATTGAAATGTTTTGTATACAAGAATAGAGCAGTCAAGTACAGTGGGGAATGTTTAAGCATTATGTGCACACACTCAAAACTGCAAAAAGAAATTTTAGCACCAGTTTGTTTTTATAAAGTCTGAACTAATGTTGGCTGTTTATAAAAGGGAATGGACTTCACAGAGTTATTTTCATATTTAAACTTCAGCAGGACACTGGGAACAGATTACTGTGAGTATTTGAGTAACTTGTGTTTGCTTCGTTTGCTTGGCAACATTTCTTTTAGTAAAAGTTTAGCTTTTAAGCTATTCAAGTTCACTTCCAAAACTTTGGCCTTCACAGGGAAGGTAAGATGACTGGGAAGAAAAATCAGTGTGGGGTGTTCTTTTTGGTTTGTTTGTTGTTTTTTATTTGGGCTTTTTGGGGGGATTTTTTTGCAGTTACTGATGTGTATGATGTAATTTGTAAGATCTCTGTTGTATATGTGACCAGACATGACTGTGTTTTATTATCTTTATTCAGAAAGACTTTGAAACATGGAATGCTAATTTATTCAAAGCCTTGTCATAAATATTGCTTAATCCTAAGAGGAAAATTTTTGCTGGGATGATCCCAAAACGCTGACAAATAGATCAGTGGGGAGCAGATAGGCAGGCACAGAATGCTTTCTCCCACGTTTGGCTGAGCGTGTGCCAAGTGTATGGTCAGACTCGGCTGGATACTACGGATCTCTTCAGCTCCACCTGTTGCACTGGCAAAGCAGTAATGGTTTCAAAATTCTTCCCAGTGTCTGAAATGGCACAAAACTTCCTAGTTCTGACAGCTGCAACTTCATGTTAAAAAAACAAGGTTTCCTGAAACTCATCTGTTGGCTGCCTCAGAGCGCATCTTTCTATGCAGTTGTAAGGTTTGCACTACCGGAGGAGACCTGAATTTGACTGATTTGCAGTTTATTCTTCTGGTGTTAGTTATTTTTTGACTGATTCCCTTACTGCTTCCTTAATCCTGGAGAGTGGTTGTGTGGTCATTTCTTTGTGTCTGGTGTTCCCCCCCCCGCCCCCAATACAATATATAGGCGCAGATCATGCAGATGAAGTTGCAACAGTGTAATGCCATTCAGTGAATTTACCAATTTTATATATTTTATTGCCTACTGGGAACTTTTCTGAACTAATGGTGTTAAGCCAGAAGGAGCTTGTTGGCAACACCTGGTGTAGATTAGGACAAGGCTGTGTTTCAAATGGAGTGTTCTGTCCAGGGGTTTTAGTTGAAGCAGCATTTTGCTTCAATTCCATGCTCCTTCTAGTGGCAGCACAAAAATGTGTGGCCATGTAGTAAACTAGGCCTGAAAGTAACCTGCTTAGTTATCTTTTGTTTTCTGGGATGTCTTACCCTTACTTATGGTTTTAATTATTATTTTATTGTTTTAACTTCCTTCTGTTCTTCATCACCACTCTTCCCCCTCCATCAAACATATTACTAATAAATTCCTGCATCAGAGAGGAGAAAGAGGAAGACTGATCAATGACATAGGCTAAAATGTGACTTACATCAAATTTTCTCTAGTCTAATAAAACTGTGATACTGAAAGATCAAGGATTTGATGGTTCTAACATGTTCAGCTTTGAAGGAAGGATGATGCCACATGTTTCTATGCAATTCACATGTTGCACAGCCTGTGACGCGATGGTTCTCTGTGTTGGGTGTTCTTTTTTAAATAAAAAAAATTAAAGCTTTGTTATTTTTGCAAGTCTTTAATTGTTTGTGCTGCACCTCATTAGTGACAAGAATAGCATCTTGGAGAATCTTCTGAGCAATGCAGAAGTGGAGCATGTGTTCGCATTTATAGTGTGATGTGATGTGAAGGAGGGTTAATTGTATGGATTAACTGTTCTCTGGAGTAGATAGATGTTTTCTCCTTTGATGTTGTGGTGTCTTTGGACAATTAATGCATGAGCTGAAGTTTTTGGTTTGAAAATTTCTGCTTAAGCAGCCTTTAGAAATGTTTGGTGCCATTTGATGTCAAGTCTTATTACCTCATTAAGGTATATATATCTCTGTGTGTGTGTGTATGTATGTGTATATCTATATAAAAACGTCCTCTGCATTCTGAGGTTTTGTAAAGGAAACAACTTAATGCTATAATCAGTGGAACATATTCTTGCGAGGTTTTAGATGCCCTAACTTCCTCCAAGTAAAACTTAAGAAAGCTGATGTTTCTCACATGTTGATAATAACATAGGGGAAATAAAGCATCTTCTCATTTCAGAGCTTCCTGATGCACAACAGTGAATGGGTGATAATGACTTGTAGTTACTGGCCCCTGGGTGGCTTTTATAAAGTAAGGTGATGGTTTTGAATCTCCTTGCTGCCGAGGTGATAACATGTACTTAGGTCCCCCTTTTAAAGGAGAAAATGTTTTAATTTTCATTTGCATCTTAGTTCATTTCTGTACCAGATGAGCTTGATGAAGGACTTTCCCATTTCCACTTGGTACTACTATTGTTGCAATATTACAGTATTTTCTGTAAGGACAAGGTGATGGTTGCCTTAACTCTGAGCAGTTATTTAGTTGCAAGAGCTACCTAAGTTTAGTACAGAAGTGAAGGGCTTTTGTCAGCTGTGCTTCGAGTTAGTGCTTGTTTGGTGCGCCTCGGGGTGTTTTTGTTGTTGGTTTTGTTGGTAGGTGCTTTTTTTGGTGTTTTTGAGGAGAAAGCAGTTTTTCATAAAAAGTGAGTGCTTTTGTGGTCTAGTTTACATCTAGATTTTAGAAAAGGTAGGCTTTTCCTCTAGTATAACAAAGGAAAACCCTACCTCTAGTTTAGGCTGTTTAGCATTCTCTTTCAGAGAGTGAATCAAAGGTTGGGTGAATGCAGACAACATGTTCAATTTTCTTGCATTTCACAAATGAAATTTGTCTTCTGTTTGCTTTTGAAAATATTCATATATGCCTTACATTTGGGGAGTAATATATTTTTAAGCAAATCTTCCATCTTCAGTATGTAGGCAAAAAAAGCCCTTCCCTGGGCATGTAAACCTGTGGGTTAAATTGGGTTCACAAGCCGCTATTGTATTATAAGAGGGCAGATGTTTGTTTTGTATTTAGTCATTATCATTCATACCTGGAGGGAGGTACTTAAATGCAAATGTTCATTTCTTGTATGCATTTCATGTCTATTTACAGTCTGCTACACAGTCTTGGTTATGAAAAGTTAAAATGCAGTTGGTACTTGACAGTGGGATTTCTGGATTGGAAACATGATTTTAGGCTGTGGGTCATGCATAGCTTTTTGTATTAACAGTTGTATTTTGTGGTGTTTTTAATAAGTGAAAGGATATGCACATGTTTAATAGGAAGGGTGAGACCCAGGACATTTTAACTCCAAAACAGTCTGCAACAGCTGGAAATAGAAGAGGTGTAAAACTGGTTGTAATCAGCTTACTGTGCTAAAAGGCTTTCACCAGACAGGACAAATGGCCCTGATCCTTAGTCCAGCTGTGAGTGTGTTCAGTGCTGGGCAGAGCATTGCAGCGGTGAGTGCGTTACAAGTGCCCTGCCTCTGGTTCCAGTCTGGGGTCTGAAGGACTGCAGTGGTGGTTAATTTTTCTCAACTCTTGTGTGTGGTTGAAATAGTTGTTTGGAGTACCATTCATCTGAAATGCCCTGGATGTTTTGCAGACACCAAGAGAGAAACATTGCTGCTGTGAAAGTCCTGGGTCATGTCTTCATTGCTGAAACAGGTGTAATTACTGCACTGATGCTGCAATCTTGATATAAAATTCCCGATAGAGTCAGTGCAATTCCGTGCAGCTTACGAAATCTTGGGTGAGGAGTGAAATAATGCCACTGACTTCTTACTTGATGTAAAATTTCCAGTTCTCCTTGGGCACCTTTACATTAAAATAGCTATCTTAATGGAAAATTTACATATTTTCTCTTTAGCAATTAAGGCACAGGCAAGTAGTGCAAGTGAAGGGTGGAGAAAGGCAATTTGGTGCATAGAACAAGATGATCAGATCACTCATGGCCACACATTGCTTGAGTTAGTTTTGTTATAGTACAAACAAATGCATTTTGTTCTGCCCTCCATGATACTGCTTCGTTGTGTAATGCTAACAGGCTTGTGCCCTTCCTTCTGAAGAAATCCTGTTGTTATTTATCAGAAATCCTGTTTCTTATTTTCAGTATACCTTGTCTAGGCTGCCAAAGGAATGGAAGATTTGGGGTGGCTGAGGTCATTCCTAAGCCATTCATCATAGCGGAATCTATGCCTTTTTCAAAAATAGAATTGCAAGGTAGCTTGAGGTATGAAAAGACATAAGTCACTCTTGTCTGGAAAGAAACACTGGCTATGGTTCTACTGTGATCCTGATTAGCATGCTGGGCTCTTGCCTTGCTTGTGCCCTGGACTGCATGACCCTTTATCCTGGTCCTCTGTGGGTTTCCTTTCATTCTTTGCCGTGTGTTGATAGACAGTAAGTTTGGCAGCTGTGACAGTCTTTCCCAGTGTGTCCACACCGAGTCTTTCAGGGTGCAAATCACAATTCTGGCTTGTAGGTGTCTCCATAGTATGAATGGCCACAGTTCACGTTGTGTAAAGTTTGTTGTTTTCTTTTTTTTTTCCCCCCATCTTATTTCTCTGCAGGGACAAAACTGACTTTCTTCTGATCCCCCCTTCCCCCTGCTTTATAATGAATTTCAGGGTTTTTTAGACATTCATTGCCTTTCTTGTTTGGGAAAGGCAGGTATGTGTTGGGTTAAAACAATAATTAGGCTTGGCTGTTTATTCAGGTGGGGAAATCACATGTAGAAGGAAAAGGAAGAATTAAGTATCGAAATGACCTGGGAAGAAAAGAATAATTTCTTTTTCTTTTTGTTTCTTAGCTCTTTCCGGAGTTAACCTGCTGTCGAAGTTAAGGTGCACCATGCTTTTCTAGTACCTCTCCTACTTTGTGTTTCTGTAATGGGGAGTGTTCAGCAACGCTGTGGCAGCTGCTCTTGCCTATGCAGTGCAGTTAATTTCTTATGCCACTAAGATGTTATTGAGACTCACATGAAAATTTCAAGGGGCAAATAAGACTACCTTGAAAAATAGCTAATAATTTATCCTAGCTCTATGACAAATGGACATATTTAAAAATCTTTAGTTTGGGAGTCTGTACATGGCCAGGTTTATGCCTAAAGCATAAGAGTACCTCAGACCTGTGCATACCAATGTATTATTTTTTGTAAGTACAAAACCTCTTCTAAAGTTCCTTCCTCTGGGCACTATGTGGACAAGACACATCAGCGCAAGAGAAGGTGCTCTGCAGATCTGTCTGCAATATTCTGTCTGTAGCTGAGCTTGGCAAAGAAGTTCCCTTACAGCTTTTTATAAAATCGATATGCCTTTTAAAACAAAGATCCTTTTTGGCAGGATCAGCTCAAGGAAGGCAACTGTGTGTGCAGTTAGGCCGATTTCAGGACGCCAAAATGACTGTGGTGTAGTGGGAGCCTGGGGGCTGGGGAGTAGCATGCTGCTGGGGAGGGGCACGAATGGGTGGCCGATTCAATCAGACAGCAGAACAAAACCCAAATGACCCAGCCCAATGCAAAGGGCATATTTAAATCAAGATCCCTCCTAACACAGTGTAGCCGCAGTTTGATTTGCACGGTCTTGGGTTTTTTGCAGTTTTATAGCCTTCCCTTGGAGCACTACACTAGCACTTCTGTAATATTGTTTTCAGTCTCCTTTTTGGGTTCTTTATCCTTGATTAAATACCACATATCGGTAGATGCATGTCACGCAATTCTGCGAACACCAGAATGCAACAGACACCAAGGAGAGTGACCAGTTAATAATCTTGAGATGATACAGTGCAGTAATTAAATATAAAAACAAAACAAAAATGTTAAACAGCTCCTATGTAACTTACCTTTTAAAGACCCATATTTCCATTGCTTCTCAGATTTTCCTAATTTTAAAATAATTATCTAGACTCAAAACCTTTTCCAAAAACCAAATGAGGCATTCTGGGGCTGAATTCTAAACATGTCTCCCTTCTTGCACACACAAACGATCAGTCTATAGTACAGAACTAATGCAATCTGCTTTCTTTTGAATGTTGTCCACACTTCCCCAAATGTGGAGATTCTTTTATTCTGGAGGATTTGAGCTAACAGCTGTGTTTTCTGGAAATGTCCTTAAATTCTACATTGTGAAGAAACAACATAATCATCTATATTTCTTCAGCTATGCTAGCAAAAGATCTTCCTTTTTGTAGTGCCATTGGTACAAACACTCCAGATAACTTGCATGACAAATATTGACCTTAAAAAGATAAAAGGAGTCATAAGGAATTGATTTGGTTGCATCAGTGTTCTTGGCTAAAGCAGAGTCATCTTCTGCAAGGAGTGATTTGTAAAGCTTGGAACAGGTTGTTCTGTTTATTTGCTGCCTTCGAGGTGGTAAATTAAGTATTATCAGTGATGTAAGTACAAGCACAAAATTACAGATTTCATTATCTGAACCTTTTTCACCTCATCCTCTTTTCCCTCCTTCCCAACAAGCTCTCACAAAACCTAAATCTTGAGTATTTAACTAGAACATAGTCTGCACAAAAACCAGAAGTTGTGTCTACAACTTGGCACTAAAAAACTTCTCTTTACACCCTCTAAAGCTCAGTATCATGTAGCAGGTTCCATTTAACAAGGTGGTTTTATTTGAGAATATTCTTAACTGTTAGAAGAAAACCACGACAAATTGTGGAACCTACATTTGAGACTTGACTGCATTTTTGTTCCAATGAGTAACATTTGTTAGCAGCTGAATCCAGCACATGCTATTTCTGAGTCTCTTTTTCTGCAATTTACAAATACAGTACATATTGTACCTTTGGTGGAAACAGAAGTAAAATATCTTTTTTTCAGCTTTCGAAGGAGTTGTGTTTTTTGGAGTTAACATCTGGAACTGGAACTAAAAATTGGAAACAATTCAGATCAGAAACAAGCATACCTTTGTCAAGCCTGTATTTGTTCAAGTCCCGGATAAAATTTGCAAGCCAAATTTTCCAAATTATATAGAACCACTATTTTATCCATTAAAAGTTTGGAACTCTCATCACTGTGTAATCTACTATTATTGGCCAGACAGCTGTCTGCCAAACCAAGGAGGAATACTGAAAAAGAAAAAACAACAGAAAAGAACCTTGCTCCCATTGACATCCAGAATCTAAAAAGGGGACACTGCAGGGTTTTTTTTCCATTCATGGATTGACCTGAACTGTTATTCCCAGAAAAAGTCATGTTCAGATGTTCAAGGAAGTCACCCTTTTGTCTGCATTCTTCTAAACCAGTTTATGAAGAAGTAAGTTTCCTCTGCAGTTCTAAAATTGTTAAGCATATCATGGGGATGGGGGGAAATCCACTCCTATTGCATTTAGAATAACAACAGGAAAATTGCTGCCATGTCCTCTGCATCACAGAATGTGAAACATCCAAGTATATTTTTTCCTGTCACATCCCCCAACCCTATTTTTAAGCACTGCCTTCTGCACTTACCCATTTTGGCAAAGCCCAACAGCAGTATTGTGTAAGAGACTACTTCAGTGCCACTTCTGCTTATTCTAAAATCAGAAAATATCAGAAATCTCAATGGACAGGCTGTTTCCCACTTTTGTGGGTACAAGCAGAGTGCCATATTAATTCTCACAAAAAAAAAAAACAACCAACTTGTTGTGAGTCCTGTGTGGAATATGGTGAACACTGTTATGGAATTGAAGCTATTGTTGGTGAAGCTAATGGTGTTAGGCAAAATGCAGATTTGTGCTTCAAAGAATCCTTAACCAAAATGCGAAACCTCACTGACAAAGCCATGAACCTGCTGTTGAAGTGAATGTGCCTGTGATAAGAATCTCTGTTTCTATGATGATACCTTCTCAGTGACTTGCTGAGTGATTTGCCTCAGAACCTGGTTGTCAGAGACTTCTGAGCTGAGCTTCTGGCAGAGATAGGTGCACTTATGGGCTTTTGCATGAGAAACACTATAAAGCAGTACTCCTCTTCCTCAGTGCAAATAATTTGTCTTTAAAGGTTACCCATACCATCATTAGTTTTGTTGACCTAGGGTTATAAACTGTAAATGTTTTCAGCATCCTTCACTCTTGGGGGCAGCAGCACAAAGACCATAGCTCTGTACAGCTGGAGGAGGTGAGCATCCAGTGCAGTGGTCTGTGATGGCTCTGCAGAAGTTGCTTGGTACATCTTGAAATAGCAGGTGGTGTGTGGGATCTGTGACAACCTTCCTTGTGTCACACTGTTCTTAATTTAACACAGAGGGGGATTGGAGGCTGGCTGTGGTGCCAGTGGGTCCCCCATGTGTATGTGATGGGTCTCTGCTTTCTGGTTCCTCCATTTCGGCACGGTGTTGGACTCAAACATACAGACCGGTGAAGTGAACTGGTGCCAGCTTGTTCTTAGAGAAGGGAAGTTTTCACCTTTCTTGTGAGGTTTACTGCCTTCATTGAGAGTGGGGTGTTCAGTGTATCTTGGGAGCTTTGACCGTCATCATCGAAGTTTGATGGAAATTGTCAGTTTAAGCTCCCTTGGAGTTCAGTGCAGATTCTAATCTCCAACCAGCAGCAGGTGTAAAAACTGACATGTGAGATTAGGGAATGCTCGGTTTAGCAGCCATTTTCAAAGTACTGAAAAAACTAGTACTAGTTTTTTTTTACCAGAGCTTGTTGGTGGTGTCTGTCTGAAGCCAATTCCCTAATCCCCAGTAGATGATATATTTGTATTTAAGCTGTCATATGTGTTGTGGTTCTTGAAGAGCAAATTGCAGCAGAAGCCTCAGAAGAGCAAACAAGTGGTTGTGAACAGTATACTGCTTTTGGGAAAATCACATGTATATTTTATCCTCTGTAAAAAGCCCGGGTGAGAACTTTCCTGAGGTCAGGAAGATGTGGGGGTTCAGACTGCAGAGATTTTATCTGCTTAACATTAGCTAGTCAGGATTGCATGAGGCTGCAATCCTTAAAACTGTTTGGCTGAGCACCAGTTGTGCATTGCACAGAGAGAGATTGCCAAGAACCAGTTTTGCAATAATGTTTAGAAATTTCTTCTAACAATACAGACCAAATAAAAATGGCTTTGTGCTCTAGTGAATCGTGACCTTCTCTAAATGTTTAAAGTGCTTGCAAGTCTTACCTGATGAGTATCTCATTGTAAGTTGATGTGTCCCCAAATCACAGCTGATATTTTGAGTTTTGTTTAGTTTTTCAGTGGATCTTTAAATATATTCTGTCTGCTGCTTGGTGGTCCTTGTAGTGTTGTCAGGTCACATGGGCTTGGCTGTCATCCTTTCCAGCTGCTGAAGCTGTGTTAGAAGAAGAAATGTGCTGTCCTGTGTAACCATTTTCAGTATTTGCTACAGCACTACTAAGGGCAGCCTGAGAGAGCCATTGCCTGGTGCACCAGGACAGGCATTTGTGTGGTGCGCTTAATGGGTGGTCTTGGGAAAACAGAGAGTTGAGAAACCCCCTCTTTAAAATAATGTGTCCACATAAAAGGGGTCTTGAACACATGTAGCTTGCTTCCAGGATCTGCAGAGATGCAATTGCACTGAAGTACACACACTAAATCCAATAATTTGGCTTTTTTGACATGTGAATTTTTTTTTTACTTGAAGTAGGTAATATAACTAGAAACAGGACAGAAGAGTAATGAATACGTTCAGGGCATGTTGTTGGAGATCTTAAAAATCTTCAATTGCCACCCAGCTAAATACAGCAAATCCTAAATTTCATAATTTGTGTAAAGCACCTTTGCTGGAGTTCTTCAGAGCATGCTCTTCAGAAAAATACGTTGGCATCCTTGACAAGGGAAATGAAGTAATTTCAGCCAGTGGAGATTAAATGGTATATAATCAGTGCTATATTTTGTTGTTACTGCTAACATTATTATTTAAAAACTAGGCTGCCAAACAAAACCAGTGGTCTGGAGTAACTCTCATCCTCCTAAAACCCTGTCATTATTGCGTGTGTGGGAGCCCGATGCAATGAGAAAAATACAACAAGATCTTCAAAAGAATTGTTGCTTGTTTAGTTAAAAAATAAAACAAAAGTAGCCTGAAGTTTATTTAACAATATTTTAACACTACTTTTTGGTAAAGCTACTAAATTCATCTGTTTTGGGAGGGCAATAGAAACAGTGATGTTAGTTACTGGGAAGTTCAGAACTACTTTGTGTAAAACCTGGCATAAACACAATCAATCCCAGACCTCGTTAATCAAGATTTTCAGTGAAGCAGTATGGGGAGTTCAGTCCACTGAGCTCTTTTTTTTATTTCAAGACACATAAAAGAAACTCCTTTCTTGAGGCAGGAATTAACTGTACAAAACCATACTAGGGGAATGGCTATCCAACTGCTATTAAAAGTCACCTTTTGCGAGCAGTTTTGTAGCTTCTGTAGTGTGCTCCAGTATCTTCAGAGCATATTCCTGTCTGCATTCTCTTCCCCATCAATGAAAGCCACAAAGCCCAACCTGATCTAGTTTCTTCAGTGTGTCCTTTCTCCACCGGCTAAGAAAAACTGAACTTCAGCCTCTCATGAAAGTGTTTGCTGATTGGTCTGTCGTTTTACTATATTTTTATCTCACCCTTCCCAGCTTCTCTTCTTAATGAGAAAAACAAGTTTGTGTATTTTCTAAACCCATGTAAACCTTTTTAATATACTTTCTGTGGACCCTTTCCAGCTTGCTGCTGCTAAACCAGATGTCCTTTCAACTTGCGTAATTTATTTGCATAACCCACTTCCAAATGCATCTGCAGCTAAAGCCATGCCACTTCTTGTAGGTGCATTAGTGAATGAACAGCCTTGCTTCTGCCCTAGCCTGATAGCAAATCGATCTGAGCGCCGAGATCCTGTCTGTCTTCTGGTATTCTGTGGTGATACTCAAGTTAATACTTGGCATATATAAGCAAAAGTTTTACCTAAGCAGTTTTATAATATGGGATACTGGATTACTGCACACTGGTGTATGCCTGCTGTGACCATGTGAATAATTAAAAATATAGGCTGGTAAAGAGGAAAGTTTACAAATTTGCCTGCTGTGCACAATGTGTGTAAATGGATGATATTCTTAGTGGTCTCATCCTGAATTTCAGACCTTGATTCTAAGGAAAATCAGATAAAATGGAAATGAATCCCCCTTATTTGATAACCAGAACACCTCATGGTGGAGGGCAAAATTCCTATCAAATGGATTGGACAGGAGGTTAGAGGAATGGAATGTAATTTGGAGAAGGAGTGTATTTTCCTCTTCTAGTAGTGCTGTAAAGCAGCCATCACTGAGAGGATCAGCTCACAGAGAAGTCATAGTCATTCAGGAATGAAAAGCTGAGTGCATCACTGAGCCTTTTGTTGGAATATCTTCAAGTGCCTTACTTGAGCATGAGTGGCTTCACTGCAGCCCTTTGAGATAATTAATAGCAGAAGAAAGGGTATGTTTGTAGCAGGAGGACTGATTTTTACAAATTGTTGGGCTGAGGTTCCTGCTCAAGTTCTTTGTTAAGGGAGCAGAAATGTGTGGTACTGAAACCAAGGAGTCCTGGTTCTTTTTTAGCCTTGTGCCCTAAAACTGCTACCACCTACCTCTGTGCTGGAGCAAGAATATTTTGTAATTTAGTTATTACACTGGGAATTCACTTTCTTTTCAAAAATGTATTTTGAGGATGACAGCCATAGCACTCAGAGGACTTTAGTCTTCGGAGGACTTTACCTGGCAAGCTGAAAATTGGATTGCGTATGTGCAGTTAGTACAGGAAGATCAACATTCAATCTTACCTTTTGACATTGGTGATTTCCCTACACAGGAAGGACACTGACATGCTGGAGAGTCCAGAGGAGGGCACCAAGATGATTAAAGGGATGGAGGACCTCTCCTACAAGGATAGGCAGCGAGAATTGGGGTTGTTTCACATGGAGGAAAAAGGCGCTGGGTTGACCTGGTTTTACCTGAAGGGGCCTACAAGCAAGATGGAGAGAGATGTTCTTTTTACAAGAACATGTAGTGACAGCACAAAGAGGAATGGCTTCAAACTGAAAGACAGTGGATTTAGAGTGGATATTAAACAGAAATTTCTTTACTGTGGAAGTGGTGAGACGTGCAACAGGTTGCCCAGAGAAGGCGTGGGTGCCCCGTCCCCGTCAGTGTTCAAGGCCAGGCTGGATGAGGCTTTGAGTGACCTATTCAAAGGTCTCCCTGCCCATGGCAGGGGGATTTGAAAATAGATGATCTGTAAGGTCTCTTCCAACCCAAACCATTCTGCGATTCTATGGCATCCAAGGTCTAAGCCTCCATATGCTCCAGAGAGTTAGAGCTGGACAAGAAGGATCACTTTGTGTTGTAGAAGTGGTTTCTCCAGCTAATTTATGGCTGTTAGGACCCTACGTACACAGTCTTGTTTCTGCATAGCAGCTGTTTTTAAGTGTAGAGAGTTGATGTATGCTAATTCCATATCCTGCCTAAGGGTTTCCGTAACATGGTGCAGCCTTGGGTGCAAGAGTTTTGAGATGTTTGTTTTTTACCATCTTGCATGCCTGTGGTAGGGGTGTGTGGGGGTTTTTTGCTCTTTGGTAATAAATGTTTTTGTGGTTTGGGACATTGACTGCTGCAAGAATTATGCTATTTTCTCTGTCCAGCTGTACAGATGGTTTAACCACAGAGGTCTCCATTGCAATTGTCCTGTTAAGGATTGAAATAATATTTAAAATATAAGTTGGTGCACATGCTGTAATTTTGGATGGCTATTTTAGCTTGTATGCTTATTAAAATGAGACCCTCATTTTATGTTGTGTGCCAGGTTCCCAAGATCCTCAGCTGCTTTTCTTAAAATCACGGTTAAAACATTTCCATGAACTTCAGCCTAGTTAACTGGTTTAAGAACTCGTAAGTTAGGCTTTTCTCCTGTGCTATACTTAGGATTTGTGTTTGTTCTGTGCTTCTGGTGCTTTCAAGGGTAGAAATCACGCATGTGCCTCAGTATTCTCATGTCTTTCTATTTTGGCTTTAAGGGGAAGGAGGCAAAATGTAGGCATGTCAACAAGTATGAAGCAGTAGTATAAATATAACTTTTTAAAACTCTTGCTCAACTTGTCTTAGAAGAGTTGCAGCTTTGCAAAGAACCAACCACTGATGACAAATGCACTGTTGATTATCATTCATGATCATCTTAGTCTTAATATGTATGTTGAGCCCTGTCAAACTGGTTTTTAGAAAGCTATTACTGAAACTAAGAGTAAAGACCATATAGTGAATTTTTTAGTTGTTTGTTCCACTTGAGTTTACTGGGGCTAACGGGTACCCCTGAAGCACTTAATAAAATTCAAGTGCTCTAAATGGGCATAATTAAAACAATGGAAGTTAATGACTGAATTCAGATACTGATACTGGTCAAGCAAATAAATTATACAAAAGTGTACGAATCCCCCAGTCTTAAGTTATGTCTACACAAAACAACTTTCCTGATGCAGGTGAAACAATTAAAATTTTGAAATTGGCCACAGACAAGGAATGAGCATTTAAAGGATCAAAGGCAAAGCTGGAAGTTGAATCCTCGCTTGATTCCTACCCTGCCTGATCAGGAGTGTTTCTTTTTCTGCAGTTAATAGGCTGATGAGAAGCTCTGTTTTCACACAGTTGTACAATAGGCTTCTGTGTAGATAGCTCACGACATTGTCAAGTCAAGGGTGTGTTTTCCAGTTAGCAGAAAACCACAGGAAAATTGGTGGGGTTTTGCACAGAAATAATATGTCTTTTTAGAATGAAGTGGTTTTGAACAAGGACTGCACAGTCCAAGTAAGATTGTAGAATTGCTGCAAGAAGAAATTCTGTAACTTTGTATAGTTCAGGCTGTTAGCTGTTTAGAATTTATTTGAAGATTTGTGAGATTTCAGGTTCTTTTTTTTTGTTTTGTCCAAAGACTGTGAACTGCAGCTATGTGCAGATGTTTTAAATATTGCCTATTATGGGAAAATATGAACTGTTCTAATTTTACTGGAAAAGAATACCTTTTTGTGACTACATTAAAATGTCGTTTCAATTGGGTGGTAATGGACTAGGTATAAACAGTTTATCCTTCACATTCAGTATTCATCCTTTCACTGTTTACTCTTCTATTTTTTCAAAATAGAAGCTGGTGTTTCCCTTTTTAAGCAATTTGCAGTTGTCAAGAGTATTGCTGATCAAAATAGAGCATAACACACATTGCTCTTTTGAGTCTCTTAACCTTTTAGTCACGGAATAACTTCTCAGGGAAGGGATATTTCCTCCTCTGAAACAAATAAGCTCATTTGAAGGTTCATGGTAGTTGTTGCTGCTTTTTCTGGGTCTCCCTCATCCCTCTCCTCAGAAATGCCTGTTAACTTGCCTTGCAGTTTGCCTTGTCAAGAGTTGTGCAGTAAAGAATTAAATGCATCAAGGGTAAGAGTGTTCTGTGGACCATCAAACCCAGTTCAGGACTGAGAAGACAGCACGATTTGGAAGGAGATTGGTCTTCATATTCTTGGAAATGAAGTTTTGATTCTACTTTTACATGGGATTCAAAATAAATTTACTTGTGCCATGTATGTCTGGGATGTCCTTGAATCTCTAGCATGGTTTATTGATGGCAAAGCAAATCAAGTATTTTGTCAATGCTATTTATTTTGATGCTTTTTGAGCTTTGTTTCGCATTCTCATGCCTTAAAAACTGTATGGGTTGTAATTTTGTAGAGGATGAATGCATCTTTTGAGTTGCTAAACAATTGAGTTCTGTTAATTTTGTGAAAGTAAATGCTATATGTCTGTCTTTCTAGAAACGCATTTGCTGTCTTGGTTGCCTGTTTCAGATTTACTGCTTACTAACTGGGAAAGTTGAAAATTTGAAAAGCTCTGTGAACTTTTCTTGGGACATCTTGGAAATTGTATTTAGTGGAAGCTGCAGAGTTACCAGAACTAACTTAGGCTGCTCATGAGCCATCACATTCTGACCTGAAGTGATAAATACAAGACAGTGAAAGCAGAGCATTTAAGTACTTTTCAGACTTTTGCTTTCTTTTATTTATATGAAAGACATGGGGTTTCTTCAGCAGCATTTCAGGCAAGAATTACTCTAGAGAAGCAGATCACTGTTTTTTTGTTGGCGTTTTTGTCTTTTTCTAGTTTGTTTGCTTGTTTGTTTGTTTTCCCAACCAGTATTGCTCTGAAAGGGCTCCATAACCATGTTTAAAATAAAATCTGGAATCAAAAAATAGGCTGGTGGGGAGGAGCAGAGAAGTGAATATAGTTTTCAGAATCAGAGTTCTGCCTTCTCATTTTGTCCTTTCCCAAAGGAAATGGAATACTTACCTGTTCTTAAAGGGGATAAAGCCTGGCCACTTTCAATAATCAATCAGTTTACATGAGTGTCTAGTGCAGTGCAGTTCCAACACAGTTGCAAGCAGGGCAATGTGATTTCCCTGCTGGGTGCTGATGGCCAGCACAATGCGGCTGCACTTCCATCAGGACTTCTCTGAAGAGCAGAAGTGACAGAGAACACGGTGGTTAACGCGTTATCTGCGTGCTGCTGCCCTACTGAGTACATCAGCAGGGAAGAAATCCGTTGAAAGGGATGGGGAGCTGGGATAATGTTGATGCTGATTGGATTAGACATTTTTCATGTCTGATCTTCAGTTAAGAAGCTGTTGAGTTCCTCTGCTGTTGATTGGACTTGATATTTCAGGTTGGTTTTTCCTTTGTAGTAGCATTAATAATGCCTTCAGCATGGAAATGTCTAGATGAAAATCCATCTATTCAGATTCCTCTGAACTTGTTTTTTGGACAATATTTAATTTTTTTTTTTACATAGGGTTTTTACAGCTTTGATCTTTGACTGGATGTGGGGCTGGTTTTGTGAGTCAGTGTGCAGAACTTGAGAAGGTCTCTGCCTCAAAGAATTTGTGACTTAAAACCTTCTAACATGAAACTGCCCGAGTGTTCAAATGGTTTGATGAAGTGCCACTTAAAACAGATATGGCTGTGGGGAACCAATGAGCTGCAGAGAAGAAAACAAGGACTTAGTATTTTAGACTTTTTTTGTCTGTTTGCAATAACTAACCTATCAGACTTTCCTGATACTATTCCTGGTGTTTTTAAAGATGACTGAGAGAAGGACTTGGCAAGCCAGGAAAAATGAAATAGATGGGATACTGAGACTTCATTTCTGAACAAGTAATTCTCCTCAAACTGTATAAACTTCCTTGAGTTAAATATTGCAGAAAACAAAGATACTACATCTTCAGTGAAACACTAATGATAACTATTGGTTCTCTTTGCTGGCCAAGATCCTCCCTAAAACCATCAGGTCATGTAAATGACATCAACATTCTCTTCCTTCAGAAAGCAAAATAACAATCTCTTTCCTGACTTAGGGGGAAAAAAAAGACCATGGTGAATGATAATAAAAACTCTGAATTTTTATGCATGCTTTTGAGTTCATCTGAACCTGAATTGTATATTCTGACTGAAGTCTTTGGCCTGCACATAAACACATTAGCTGCTGTCAAGGATGTGCAGAGGCACACATTCTCCAGTGAGAATGTAGGCAGAACCAAAATTCACGAGAAAGGCAATAGCATCTCACAGGGCAGCCAGCATTGCAGTCCTGCAATTCAGACACTGTATAAACTGTCTTCTTGTTAAAAAAGTGCAGGAGGCATTGAATCTGAAAGACAGTATCAAGAAGTACCTCTTACATATTACATTCAGTAACATGGAGTTAAAACTAAAGGTATTTATTTGACAGGCTTGAACCATAGGAGATACAATACATGCTGCTCTATTCTGTGTGTTGTTCCTTGAGTAGCAAGTGGTTGGGTCTTTGCTGACTGTGTATTGGAGGCAGCATGTCGAATGAAATGGGTGCACATGAAGCTGGGAGTCAGCAGGTGACTGGTGTAGAACTCCAGCCGCTACTGCTTGAGTTAAAAATAATTAGGGTGAGATTAGGGAAGCTGGGAAACCTTTGTCCTTTTGCTCTCGCTACCTCTTTCAGCTCACAGCAGTCTTCACAGACACCCACAGCCCATGTCGTTGTCTGCATTCAAACTCCATCTTGAATTTCTCTTGCTGTGGTGCAGGAGAGAAGACAGGAGTTCTGAAACTCTATCGCAGGTTTTGCCATTGGGAGGGCGCTTGGTAGGAGCATTTCAGCGTGTTGTCTAGTGCTGTTAGCTTTCAGCTTGCTACTGAAAGGCATCAGAGCCTACTTGCTCTGTGTTGTTACTAATTCAACTAGTAGAACCAAGGTTTTAAACCATGAAGACTTAATTTGTTCTGATTTGTCTGTTGTTAGAAGAAGAGACAGAAGGTGTTGTTGAAGGTGTTGTTGAAAGGTCTTGATTTGAACTCCTAACTATGTGGGAGATGCTATTCACATCCCACAGATAAAGAACTGGGCCTGCTCTTCCATCTCTCTTTTATACCTCTGTCTGACATAGGGAAGGAAGAGATTTTGGGATACTGTGACACTTCTGTACCCCCTGCCCTGCTGGTCTGGGAGAAGAAATCCTCCTCTGCCGCGTAGATAATCAGCTCTTGAACATCTGTAGATGCCTGTAATGCTAACATGCTTTCATGTTTTCCTTCTGTAGCGTCTCCGTTTCTGCTCTTTGCCAACCGGCGGGATGTTCGGCTCGTGGATGCTGGGGGCACGAAGCTGGAGTCCACGGTGGTGGTCAGTGGTTTAGAGGATGCTGCCGCGGTTGACTTCCAGTATTCACAAGGCATCGTTTTCTGGACAGATGTGAGTGAAGAAGCCATCAAGCAAACTTACATTAACCAAACTGGGAATGTGGTGCAGAATGTCATCATTTCTGGTCTGGTTTCCCCCGACGGCCTGGCGTGCGATTGGATTGGGAAAAAACTTTATTGGACGGATTCAGAAACCAATAGGATAGAAGTAGCTAATCTCAATGGAACATCTAGAAAAGTCCTCTTCTGGCAAGACCTTGATCAGCCCAGGGCAATAGCTTTGGATCCGGCTCATGGGTAAATATTAATTTGGCTTAAATGCTTAAATGGATATGGTGGTGATTTATGTTGATTTTTTAGTTCTAAAAAGAAAAGGAACACATAGCCTTTTGTTTCGCTTTACATTTTCCTGAGGTATTTTTCTCAAGATCTGTAACTGAACATATGTTTGAGCTTAAATATTTTGTGGCAAGAAATGGCAGCCCAAACCTTGAGCCAAAAAGAAAAATATAGCTGGTTCTTAGGTGCCAAGCCAAATATTCAACCAGTATAATTACCTGGCTTATCCCGTTGCACTTTGGAAAAGTAATTAATTTTCCAAGCATATTATTATTTTTTTTTTCTCATTTATCTTGTCTGGTAAGTTAACTTTGATTTTAAATGTGATGTCTATTTAATGTAGACAGCAACATGTGCAGGTCTGCATGCATTGAAACAGGAATTCTCACTTGCTGTGATGCTCTGGTAAACAAAATCTCACGGTATTTTGAAGTGATGATGTTGAATAATAGTGCTTGTGCCAGCAAGGGAAAGAATCCAGGTGAAACTGAGGATTCTCAATGCTGTAAAGTGACCATGTTAGGAAATGGTAAGAGTGCAGGCTGCCTGTGTCACTTCTAGTGTTCTTAAAAATACCTGTGTATGTTTATGGTTCCTCCCTCCCTCTTCAATCCTCCCCAGGGTTTCACATGTGCTGTTTGCTCTCCCTGTGCACAAGCAGTGTTGGTGTTGTGTCCTTTGGTCCTGGCATTTATTGCAGTAATGACTGAAGATGTGCTGTGCTAGACGGACCCTCGTGAAAACGGGGAAAGAGAACTGAAATGCATTTCTCTAGCGTGCACAGATCCACACAAGTGAGCTGGTCTGCCGCTCATCTGCTGCCATTTTCACAATACTTTCTCAAAGATCACTTTATCTTCTTCTGTGGTATACATAGGTAGGATTCTCATCAGTAGGAACTTCTGGTATTAACTGATATTTTCACTGAGTCTGTCCTCTTTGCAAAAGGATGCTGAGTTAATGCAAGGGCTTAGTATAAACCATAAAAATAAAGTGTTTGGTGGTTTATCCTGCTTTGGGCGATGGACAGTTTCTTGAGAAACTATCTGCTTCAAATGTGCGAGAAGTGAAAATGGAAACTAGGCAACAGAAGGCAACTTAAGATCACCATGTCAGCATCTTCCATGCCACAAACTGGAACTTTGGTTGTTTTTGCAGTGCTTCCTACAGAAGATTTTCCAGATGAATGTGAGGAGTTACAGGTACATTTATGATTAATACATAAAGGGCATACAAAGGCTAAATGAAACTGTGTGTACCCAAAGAAACAAAATTCTTCACTTTGTTGACACTTCAAATGGTAGAGCTGCCTGTATCCCTCAGATAATGGTTGGAAAGGTACAGCCATTACCAGTAAAAGGGGAAGTGGAGTGACTTTGTTGGGCCAAAGGACTTTTCCAGAGGGGTCCTTATCTTCCTAATCTTGCCTTCCTTACAGATACCTTTAGGTGAAAGGAGTTCTCCCCACAGCAAATTGTTGTATAGAGGTGTTTTAAATAAAATAACAGGAATTCTGTAGTATCCTTACAGCAAGTAGTCTATGCAGAATTAATTAATGTTGATTAATTAGATGTAGAGTGCAGTACTATATTTAAAGAGAGAATATGGTGTTAAATTGAGAATTTCATGGTGAGGTGGATTGCAGAGAGTGGTATGTCACTTTGCATGAAATGCCAGTGCCAGGTTTACTTCTTGTAAGTGGATGCAGTTCAGTGCCTTTTGACTGATTCTTTAAGTGTTGAATCAAAGACAAGTTTGCCTGAAAAACTAATATATTAAACTTAAAAGAAAATTTAAAAAATCAGACATCATGTATATTTGTGGAATAAAACATTCAGGTTTGCTTTTACAACCACTTCATTTCACCTAGTATTTCTGAAATACTTCCTAAGTGCATCTGTGAAATAGTGATCATGACATTTGATTTTGGCACAGCAGGCTCTGGGGCTGAGCTCTCATAGAACCATATGATTTTGTTCCTTGTTCCAGATATTCTCAGGGGAAGAAAAGTGGATGACAGTAGGAGAAAAGAACCATTCAATACTTTTTTATTTGTATTTTTGTTAATAAGTTTTTGAAATCAGGTGGCTAATACTGTTCTACAACTGTCAGAACTGCATTAGATCAGAGCACCTGAGTAAGTTCGCCGGTTTTTTTCTGTATCATGAAATCTGATGAAGTTCAGACTAGGATTCTTAAAACTGGTTGATGCAATCTGTCACTGGCTAGTCACCTGCTTTCAGTTTGGAAGAATTTCTATTCCACAGATATGATTTTGTCCTTTTAGCAGTTTCTACTAAAGAAGTGTGGGTGGGAATCTTAGAAAATGAGGAAGAAAACTTCATTAGTCAACTTCAGTTTCCAGAAGCAAAATGGGACAAATAAGCAGTTTGCAAATGCTTAGCTGATACTATTAGTACCCAAACATCGGTTTGTCTAGAATGCTCCAAGTCAAATCTAATTTCTCTCTCTTGAGAAAATAACATGTTGTTTTGCAGAATGGTGACACCTTCTCTTGTCTTTCAGCTTTAGTAAGGCTGTTCTGCAAAGCTGGATGGAGGACTGTGTGTTGTGGTGTTTGCAGTGGGGTTTTATGCCCAGAGTGGTGTTTGCTTAACAAGTAGGTTTTATTCCATTTTGAGTGCAATTCTTCGAGACATAGACTGAGAGAATAGAGAAGAACATATTGAATATACAGTCATCATTTCTCAGGAACATCGAAGTGTAATGACCAAGCCTCAGGACATGGAACAGGGGCTAAGTTGACTTCTGGAGTTTCCTTTTGAAGCCTGTTTTTCTGTGATTTCCAGTTGATGTTCAGGAGTATGGTTTTTCGGATGTTCTGATGGGCTTCCTAAGTAGTAAGTCAGATGATTGTGGTGTAGTGACATTTTTAAAGAGAGCTGCATCTTTTGCACACTCAGCCTATCTTCCTTCTTTAAAGGCAGTGATTATCTCAAGGTTATGACTGAGAAAGAGAGATTGTTCAGTACATTCCTAAAATTTCATTTTTTAAGGCAAGCTGTGAGACACTTAAAGCTTTATCTGTGGGTCTCTCTTCTTCCCAGAGCAAGTAAAAATCATTAATTGCACTGGGTCTTCTGATACTCTGAAAAAGTATCATAATTAACAGGAGTCAGCTTAATATGTAACATCATTCTTTCCCATACATATTAAAACTTTCTTGCTGGATCCACTGTATATTCTAGGAATTAAAGGAAGCAGCATATATGACAATCTAGTTATTCTTGCCTGAAATGAGGGATAAATGAAGAAGACAGAGGAGAGTACGAAACATTTTTCTGCCAATTTGCTGATGCTTTGTTTTGCACATTTAGATCCCAGTCCTGGTGTAGGTTATGTTAAGCTGAGTTTATATAATGGAGCACATTAGGCTAAAATTCTTGGTATTGTTTTTGTAGAACATTAGCATTTATATACATTCTTGATAGGTAGACTGCTGATGGGGGATTCAATAGTGTTGCTGTTATTAACTTCGAGTTTGCAGCTGTTGCATAAGCACTTACATGTTTTCAGGATAGCAACTTCTAACAAAGCTGAATTTATTGTATGTAAAGATTTTACTCAAGCCCAGCTAAAAGAGGTAGCTCAAACTCCCTGCAATGCAGTGCAAAGAACTTAAGTATCATAAACATAGTCTGAAGAAGGAGGAATGTATTTGAAAAACAAGTTTTTATCACATGTCATGGCAAGCAAACTTCTGTTTCCTGAAAAGAAATCTTCAAAAGAATGCATGAATGAGTAGCCAAAACAAATGATTTAATTCTCAGTCCTGTAGCGAAAGTCTTAGATCTGAACACCCTAGAATGTGTGTTGACAAGGGTCATTAAATCTACGACATAAACATCTCAAGGCTTGATACCTTCTCCATGTAACACGGGGCTCTGATTCTGAGGATCTGTAGCATATCCATAATCCTCATATCTGATTTTCACTAAGTGCTTAATGAAGTAGTTAGTTCACATTATTAAAGTCTACAATGTATTAGAGATATTTACTTTGGTTAATATAAATCTTGAATTTGTTCCTACTTGTGCGATGGCTGCTGTATTGCCTTCTGGAGTGAGCTCACTCTCCAAGTTCAGGCTGTATTTTCTATATCTTGGCTCGCTTAGTAGACAATAATGCTTGAGAAGTTTCTGCCCCCTGTGCTTGCTGAAACACAAAGAGCTAAATGAGACGTCTGTGAAATGATTGTTTTAAGGAAAGGTAAAAATTGCTTGCCTCAAGAAAAGGTGTGCTGTCTTGTGGGTTTTTTTGGTGTGGGTATAACCACAGTCATCACTTGGTGTAGTCACTGGGGTTGTTGATTTTGCCATACCTGAGCTGGCCTGCTAACTAACTCTAGTGGGATCTGTAGAAATGATGTTTGTGAAAGAGGAGAGTAAGGACCTTTGAGCTGGTTTGACTGACTGAAGGAATGTTACAAACTGCTGTCTACATTTCCTCCCTCATTTTAATTCTTAAAAAGTCCTCCATGGCATGGTGTGGGGTTGTTGGGCAGAGGCAGTGCTGGTGCCAGTGGACCACCACAGAAACTGACTTCATTTATGGAGCAATCTTCCCTTTTTGGAATAGCAAAGCTTCAGGGGGAGGAAATAAGATACAAATTAGAATGCAGCAATAAGAAAAAAAAAATCACTGAGTACTAAAAATAAATCATCTGCTTTGGCATTCTGCAGAATGGCTATTAGTTTAGAGATTAAAACAAGTCTAATCATGTCTGAACAGCATGAAGGGAATGTGTGCCATAGCCTAGCTTAGCCATTGCCTCAGGTTGCTTATGGCAAATTAGCCAAAATCTGCAAGGAGTGGCTGTCATTGACCTTAAATATATTTGGCACCGAAGAAAGGATTAGATGATAAATGCACCAAATGGGATATTAAAAAATGGATATAGAAGGGACAGTTATCACAGTTAAAAAGCTTTCCGTTCAGAGTCTAAAATTAAAAGTCTCAGACATGCCTGGTTGTTAAATCCAGTGTTTCCTCAGTGTCACAGCAAAGCCATGAACCAGACCTGAAGCTGTTCTAACTCACAACTGTGTTTGTATCAGCCCTTCAAACTGCAGTGGTGTTTACGGATGGATGTTTGCTTACTGTGGGACCAGGACCTTGGTCCCACACAGCAGCTTGGCAGGTACTAAAGGTTAAGCATATTGGCCTGCCGTGTTGAAATTATTGGGATCTGTATGAGCTGCAGTAGACTGAGGCTTTTGGTACAAAAAAGCATGAATGATGACATCTTTTAACCAGTATATCTTCTGGTCTTAGTCTCCTTTGGAATAGTTGAGAGGAGAGGCAATACTGAAGAGAAACTTGTGACTGTTGCAAGTGGTGGAGAGGAAAAGCAAGAAACATCCTCTGGGTAAAGACTGTACTTTTTAGAAACCCTAGCTCATGGCTGCTTGGTCAAAATGCAGAAGATGCCTGGTTTTTAAATGAAACATGTTTATTGCTTCCTGAAAGCTAGAGATTAGGTTATAGCTTGTGTGCTTCTAGTTAGTAATTAATTGCAGGTATAAAATTATTTTGAAGCTTTTGGTTAGTTTTTTGAAACTCTGTAATATATGAGTAGCACGATTATTATCTTAAAATGAAAGAAAAGTACTCAACTGTAAAATTGGTTCACAGTCATATCCAGTATCTTGGTATGGCTGTAATATCTGGGACTTGGAAAGCCTTTGATATGTGTCTCCAAATAGCTACAAATAGTCTCATGCATAAGAAACTTGAAGTTTTTGTGGGAATTGTTATTTACTCTAATTTTCAGATGATTGTCCTTGATGGTGACAACCTTTCTTTAAATAGTTCATTAGTCTCCTCTGCTTATTTCTCCCTTTTCCTGCTCGTAGGTATGACTAAAGGGGATATATTGTTCAAAGACCTTTTGCTTCATTTAAGAGCAGGCCTGCCTATTCAGAGGTGATGGAAAAAAAGTGATTTACTCCCGTACCTCCCAAAATTGCATGGGAAAGAGGTGGAAACATGTAGACTTCCTTAAAAACCCCATTGAACTCCCTCCCCTGTTTGCACTCTTCTTTTGCTGCAGATTCTGTGATTCCTCCCATCCTGAGTCCTGAAGACTGATACTTCTTTGCCCTGTACACATTAAGTCATGTTATGTTTTGGAATTGTTTTCTTATCTTCTAAATTTCTACACCATTTCTTGAGAGAACAGAAGGAACAAGAGGATGGCTTAATTTGCCAGTGTGTGTTGCAGTGATTTCTTGGGTGAAGTCAGGAATGCTCTGGGACCAAAGAGGTGATGGAAGCTCTTTGATTAGATGACTTAATTGGGTGCATTTTATAGCTGCACAGTGTGGAGATCATGGCATATACAACATGTTGGTCTGGCTGGATAGGCACTATTCTGTTTGTCATGAATGTGTTGCTTTGGTTTAGCTCAAAACATGTTTTTAATTTATTTTTTTTCCATGTAAAATTAAGCATTCGTATAAGCTGAAGTAAGAAATTTTTCCACATAACCTGCTGAGGGTTTTGTTTGTTGTTGTGTTTGATATTACAGGGGTGCAAACAAACACGCTTAAATTGTATGCCTTGACAAATTCCTG
This sequence comes from Donacobius atricapilla, assembly GCA_013397315.1. Classification (NCBI taxonomy): domain Eukaryota; kingdom Metazoa; phylum Chordata; class Aves; order Passeriformes; family Mimidae; genus Donacobius; species Donacobius atricapilla. The sequence goes on along the minus strand of WBMY01011378.1, from coordinate 733,915 downwards.
TCTGTAGTTGGAGTGTACTTTTCCCTAAACATTGAGTCAAAGTGCATCAGCACAGTGAAACATAAAATGCATTGGTTTGACCTAAATGTTTAAGAGCAATTGTGAAATCTGTGGGTAAGAGAGCCACCAGCACCTGACTTACAGTTGGTTTACTGTTGTTCAATACATTTGCTGCACACCATCTTCCATTAAGTCAGTACAATGTGTAGATACAATTTTTTTTACTGCCCCAATATGTGTTAATTCAGTGTTTCCTTGTGGAAAGAGGAAGAAATCAAGGTTTAACTTCAGGTAGATGTAGTTAAGTCATGACTGGGTCTAGCTTACAAGCTGGTGGCTAGTTCAGCAGTTCATTCTGCACTTTTTCACATGAGGATACCCTGAATTTTGAGCGTCGGCAGTGTGTCTTAAAATGGGTTGAATGTAGTGAGGTTTGGACTATTTTTTCCATTCTTAAAATAAATCGTATTTTGTGAAAGAAGAAGGGGACCAGAGGTCAGTGGACTGAATATGAGAGAGCTCTATATGCCCTTGCTGTCAAGAAAGCCAACAGCACTCCTGGGCTTCCTCAGGAGGAGTGCTTCCATCAGATCCAGAACCTCCCTCTCCACCCAGTGCTGGTGAAACGACCCTTGCAGTGCTGTGCCTGCGCTGGCTCCTCAGCAGGAGAGAGACACGGACATGCTGGTGTGAGGGCCACAGAGATCATTACAGGCATCTTATCAGTATGTGGTTTTTTAAAAAGAATAAATCAGAATAAAAGGCATTGTAGGAAAACGGCTGTGGAGGAGGCTGGTTCTCAAGGGTTTTCTTTGCTTTGTGCACATTTTTGAATACTATGTGGTTAGCTGTAATGATTACCTGCTGTGGCACATTTTTGGGTTTGATGTAATGATTTTGTCAAGGACGTCCAGGTCTCAAAATTCAGTGCTTGAAAAAAACAACAACAAAAAAAGGTAATTTGAATAAGCAATTTGCAGCTTAATGCTATGCGAGATGGACATTCTTTTCTTCTGTAAACAGTTGGAGGTATTTAATTTCAGAGTGGAATTTTTGTAGCTTTAAAGGTGGGATGGGGGAAGTAAGTTTTCAATGTGCAGGAATCTAAACTTCATAGCAATTTCCTGTAAACTCCTGTTTTGTGCCATGGGCTTGTATAAGTTCAAGAGTATTGTTGAAATTGGAGAAGTTTGTACTGATTTATATCATCTGTACAACTGGCCCCTTTTGTGTAAGCAGGTTATGTAAGGTTTGGCAACTGTACTGCATTTTGGGAGACGGAAAAAGTGTTTGGGCAACGTTGGCTGCTTTTTATTATGTCTGTGATACCTTCCAGCTCAGATGGCTGATTGGCTGCTCTTGGAGGGCACAGCTCTGATTTCTAATCTTTGTGAAAATGATGACAAGAGACATGAAGCCCCAGGAAATAAGAAATGACCTGCAGCTTTAAAACTGAGGGGAAATGTGGTCTTCATCCTGGTTTTGCTCCTGCACCTGGAATTTTAAAATGAGTTAAGCAGAGGAGAGAAAACAAACCGACCAACCAAACAAAAAAACCAACCCACCCAAAAACAATGCCAACAAAAAATCCCACTGGGGTGCAGTTTGCCAACTTCAAAATCTGATTGTTTTTGCAAAGTGGTTTTCAGTCCCATTCTTCTGTTAGGAGGGAAGCACTGTTTAAGTCCTGTTTCCATGTGGTAATTTATATGCCAAAACCCAGTGACTTGTTGACTGCAGTTGAATTGCATTTAATTAAATTCTGACTAGAAAGCTTGGTCATGAAACTTGCAGCTAGTGTGCTTACATATAGAGCAGTAACTGAATTTTATGTGCTCTCTTGGGTCTGGTGCTTCTGGCTGCTGGACTGAATGGACTGTTAGTGGCTGTGTGTTCAGAAGAAAGTATAAATTTACATCATAGCTTTAATAGAGCTTTGGCTTTTGCTCTGCTTTGTTCCAGCTGGTTTCTTTGGTGTAGCAAAGTGCGGTCCAGTTTAGGGACAGAATTGGTGCAAGTGCTGTGAAATTATTATTTGATGTTAGTCTCTTTTTTGCCCTGCCCCTCCTTCCTTTCTGCTTTGAAAGTCTGGAGTTAAGGTTTAAAACCAGCAATGGAGGGAAGACTCTTAAGCATCTCTGAAGAACTAAATAAAGCAACCCACAAGTTTGTCCAAGGTCTGCTTTTTGTTTAGAGTTTCTGCAGTGCTGCTTGGTTATGTTTTTTTTAAGAGTATTGATTTGTGATAGCTGCTTAGCTGTGAATTTTGCTCACAAGGCCTTTTTTTTCTTCTCATTAGCTCTTCAGGAATTCATGTTTTTGTTTCCTTTCACTTCCTCAGTGCTGTTTGACTTTTATTGACCTGTTGCAATGCAAACAGGATATAAAATTCCGCAGATACAAGATCTAGTCCTAAAATGTGATCGATCTAATGTGTACAAAGATACTGGTTTTGATATTTTTAGTTTCTTACAAATGTTACGGCGTGCCCTGGCCCAGGGGTATTTAAAACTGTAATTTACATTTAAAAACACCACCACCACCAAGAAAATCAACCAACCAACCAACCAAACAAACAAAAAAAGCTACTTAAATGCCTGCCTTGGGCTCTCCATTGTTATTCAGTGTGCATCTTTTCAGCTGGCTTCAAAAACTGGGAGGCATAATAGCACAGGTAGTAGCAGACTGAGATTCTTTGCTTAGTCTACTTATTTTTCTGAAATGTTATCTGGGCTAAATACTGGGTTTTTTTTTAAATGGTGAAATGAAAACGATAGGGATTGTTAATATACTGGACACCTGAAAATAGGATCTATTTGAAAAACAAAAAAACCAGTCCTGAACAATCATTTGTCCCAGCAACACTGATGATGTCTTGACTGTTTGAAATTGCTTGTTTTTTTATTGAGATCAATAAGAGATATGGACTCTTGAGCTTTCTTCAAAAACAAATTTAGGAAAGCCCTTTCCCCCCCTCCCCCGCCCCTGCAGAAATAATTTGACAGTTACCACTCCAGGCTTCTGAATGAAGGTTAATTTAAATCAGGATGAATCAAATCAGTTCCTACATAGAAACTGTTAAAGCATGCAGACTGATTTCTTTCTCTCAGAAGCCACTTGGAGCTTTTTGCCATTTTCTCCCCTATTCATAAAGCTCTAATCAAAGGTGTGTGCTCTTTGTATAAGAATTGATCCTGTATACTGGAGGCATTTGGAAGATGCAAGCTGTAAGGCCTAATGATTACTTCAGGACATTACTAAAATCTTTAATTTCTCCACTGTTTTTCCTGTATTACTCTTTCTCTGATAAACCAGGTAGTGCAAGAGGATTTCATTACTTTTGACAGGAGACTAATATTTTTAATCAGATCCATGGGTTATTTCAAGGATAGGATATTTCAATTCTCTTTTTCTTTATCACAAATGATATCAAGGAAGCTTTCCTGCTGCCCCAAAATTTTCTCTTATCACTGTTCCAGTTAAGTTTGCAGTGCTGGTTTAGCTAAGCTTGTGTCATTCTTTCCATAATAACCATGGATGTTTCTTTTTTTAAGGACTTATAACTTGTGCAAAAAAATTTCTGTCTTCAGGTGACTCTATTCCAGACAGGACACTGTATTTTGACTTGGTTTGAACTAGCTTTGTCACTCAAAATAGAGGAGGGCAAAAAGGGGGAGAACTTGAGACTGTGAATTCTTGAAAATCCCTCACAGGCATGCAGTTAAAACATGACATTTTATGGCCTGTTAAGAGTCTCACGTCCAGTGCTGTGTTGTGCCTTGTGGTGCCAAAAAATGTCAACAGAGCCTAGATGTTAGGGTGGAGAATGGTGGAAGAAGAGGGATGGAAAGGATTGCCCTAGCTAATTGTAGAGTCAAAGGTGAGTGACTTGCCTAGGGGGAATTGATGAGAAATGCCTCTTTTCTCTGGTGGCTTCAGCTGGCTGGTTGCTGCCTTTATTTGCTCCTGATTAGGTACCACCGTTGCAAGAACATTGGTAAGACTGATTATTTGCTAAGGTAACTGGAAGGTTTGAGGTTTTGTCGTTTTGTTTCCTTGTAGAATGCTAATGCCAACACCAGGGAGGAAATGCTCCTTTTGGCAGTGGCATGGTTATAAATCGGCTCACTTAGACCAGAGAAGATCAGTCTTGCTGCAGGAGCAGTTGATCTCTTCTTACATTGATTTCCAAACTCCCAATTCAGGGTCTTGATATGCTGAGAGATCCCCAAACCAGAGCAAATTTTCTAGGAATTCATGGCAGTTCAGCACCTGCTGCCTGATGAAAGGTCTCTTTGAAAAGGAGAGGGGGGTTAAATGGAGGCAAAAATTGTATTTGCTGTTCCATGGCCTGGCATGCACTCCTGTGATGGACCACAGGGATTCTGTGGAGCGCCCAGAAGGAAGGAAACCTTTAACTCTTTAGGTGTTTGATTAGTGCAGAGACTCAGGATACTCTGAAAAGTTCACTGAGAAGATCCGCTTTATGGTACTTGAGGGGTTGCAGAGACGTGCTGTAGTCAGGACAAGGTATGTTGCTTTAAAAAAGTCCAACTGGGAGAGAAGTGCTTTGAAAGAAGGCTGCCTGCGTTCACATTGTGCTCCATGTTGTCTAAGTGCATCTTCATCCTGCTCAACCCTTATTTTGTAGTACAGTTACTTTGCTAATACGACATAGTATTAAACCTTTGGATAACATTGAACTTGGTGCCTGCTAATGAGCTGAATGCAGAGATGCAGTTTTCCTGTGACAAGTTTGTTGCTGAATTTGAAAGTACTACTTTTGTACAACAGTCTTTGTGAGGCCAAGGGTAAACACACAACACGTAGGAAATTAAACAACACTATTTTTTGGGAAGAGGCTCTGGAGTTGGAGCTCCTTTAATATCATAGAAAAGCCATGAGGGCCCTTTGGTTTACAGAATTTTTTTTTTTTCCTTCATCTGAATGCATTGAGAGTGCAGGCTGAAATTTTTGTGGAAGGCTTGAGGAATTTTGTTCCATGATAATTTAGGGGATATTTTTTCATCTTTTAACCTGCTTTAAAGGTTTAATAGGACTTAACCAGTTTTGTCTGCCTTTTTTTTTTCTTTTAGGTAACTTTCATGGGATTTTTCATTTTGGTCTAAGCTCCTTTTTAGTCTGCACTTAGGCATTTCAATAGCCACATGATATGGCCCAAAGTCACTTCTAATAGCCATGTTTTCCCTCATTCAACAGTTTATCTTTTGTCTATCTTTATTCCTGTAGAGTTGGATGCAGGTGGTGCGAGCTAGTGCAAAGCAGACAACTGATTTGACCTGACCAAAAATGAGTATTTTGCCGTATCAGTTTCACAGCGTGATTCAGCAGCTGGTTGTGCAGACAGGTTTTTTGTCTGCTCTTCTCTGTCATTAGTTGTTTGTCAATAGTTGCTTCCCCACACAGTCTGAGTTGCCACAAATTACAGCCTGACTTGCTAAGGAAAACCAAAATGAGTGGCAATTTACATTCATAGGTTATCCTGTGAACTGGGACAGCTCTCAGCTACTGCTGCTGCTTTTTCAGGAGCAGTTAGTCTATCCTGGTTGCTGGAGCTGAGGAAGCTTTGGGAAGGCATCTGGGGACATGACTGTGTCTCAGCCACTCTAACGTGAGCTGTCTCCGAAACCTGGGGACTCACCTGCGTGGAAATTTTTTGTTTCAACTAGAAAACTTGTTCGACCCTCACACTCAGGTGTGTGTGTATTGTGATACAAGTGAGCAATTTCTGTCTGTCTGTCTCTCTATCTGTATGGTTATCTATGTTCCCCTCTTGCGTGGGGTAAACTGCTCATGGTTATGTATGCCGCAGTGTAGGTGCTGTGACTGCCCTGGAACTGGAGAACTGTCTAAATTGGGGTGGAGGATGCACACGGAGATCAGAGCACTTTAAGGTCAAGTGTGTTGTGAGGGACATTTGCTGGTGATAACTGTAGAGCTGCCTGTTCCTCCTTGGCTGAAGTGATGGCCACAGCTGCAGGTAAAGCAGCTCCAGAGCCTCTGCAGTTTGCAGGAGGATCTTGCACTTCGAAGGGGAGATGCCCTGCAGAGGAACATGACAACAATTATAAATGTAGTCCCTACGTCATCCCTGAAATGGACAGCATTCTCTCCTGTAAAATAAAGCATGAAGCTTTTTTTGTGTGTGTTTTCACAACCCACATTTGTTTACTTTTTTTGTGCTTCCTACTGTGATTGCATAGCAAGTGCAGTCTTCTTCAGGGGCGCTGAGGGTCTGGGATAATCCAGGTTATGAAACATCTGGCTAAGCATTGTGCAGGACTGAATGGACGTCTCTTTATCGTGCTTTTATGGAGCTCCAGTGTTAGGAGGGCTTGGCTCAGATGCGGCTCAGTGTGCTTGCCCAGCTGGTGCTCCTGTTGATCTAAGACTGTTTGGGGAATCTGGGGAGGTGATGGGTCCAGTGCAGAGAGACCTGGCTATGTCTGAGAGCTTCCTCAGGGGAAAGGCTTTCCCACACCGCCCCACGCCCCAAATGGCTGCCGTGGCCTTGGGGAAGCAGTGTTGTTTCTCTGACTGGCCCGAGGCAGCTGTGCGAGGAGTTGGCTGTGTGTGTTTGCATGTCTGACTTGCAAGCTGGATATGTGATGCTGCACAATGTTCACCAGCTGTCAACTGGCTGACCTCTTCTCACCAGACCATTACTCTTGTAACTGTACAGTCTCAACTTTTCATGCAGATGTTGTGTGATTCACCACACTTTGATCTGATCCTTTCCAACTGGTACGTGCTGTTAATGTCTATTCAGGCTACTTAAATTGCCCAGAGGTGAAATGACAGGGAAGCTGGGACATGGATGGGAATGGGGTAAAAAAATATCCAAGAATTTAATGTCTTTCTAAGTCTTCATGAGTTCGTGATTTATTTTTTGACAGAAACAAATTTCAGGACACTTGATTTTGTTCCTTTTTTTTCTGGATTTGCAAAAGGAGGTTAAGCTGTGGTCATTGCTTGCTTGGATAGGTAATTAGTTGCTTCAGAATGTGATTTAGGATCTTAACTTGTAATAACTGATCACACTAGGATGATACTCAGTTGTAAATGCCTATAACAGTCAAGTGCTGCTCAGCATTGGAAGAGATTGTTAAATACATTTCACAAAGGCAGAGCTTGTGAGATGATTTAATGAAGGACTTATCACATGCCCTGTGGGCCTGGGGTTTGATTGGCTTTCTTAAGTGTGTTAAAGATTTGTGAGTAAACATTGGTGTCTATACCCTGCTGTATGTATGTACCATTACAGGCTTTGCAAAGAGCTGCTATCCCAGCATGTCTTGTGGCTTCATCTGTGTGTGTGTCTCTTTCAGATACATGTACTGGACTGACTGGGGTGAAACACCCCGAATAGAGCGGGCAGGAATGGACAGCAGCATGCGAAAGATAATTGTTGACTCCGATATTTATTGGCCAAATGGACTCACGATAGATCTCGATGAGCAGAAACTTTACTGGGCTGACGCAAAACTGAGCTTCATTCATAGGGCAAATCTGGATGGTTCCTTTAGGTAAGCTTCCTTCGGTCTATAATAAGGTGTAAGTTATTTCTCACTTATTGTGGTCATTTTGAAATGAGATTCTTTTTCCCCAGTAGTCTAGAATAACGCAAATACCTTATTGGTTTTTTAAATGCGGTTCTTAATAGCCTTGCAAAAAATATCCTCACATATTCTAAAACTGGTTTTAAGAGTAAGACTATTTGTTATGATACTACATATCAGTGTTTCACTGAAGTGAAATAGAGATGCTATTAGTATTTCACTACAGACTGTTCACAGCCTTCTTGTACAGCAGGCTTCTTCTTTTTTAGCCTCTTACTTGTCTTGGAGATGCTTATTTTTGACCCTAGACAGTGTAACATTTAACTTGTGACTGGGATTTTACAGCATCATTAATGTTTTTTTTACCAACAAGAAACACATTGAGACATACTTGTCTGTGGCCCCATCCAGAGATGTCCTTTATGTCATGCCTATTAATTAAACCAATTTTGGGTTGTTTCAGACAACAGGCAGTTAGGAAGCAGATTTTCCTTGAGCTTGCTGGAAAGCACAGTGTGGAAGTTTTTTGGTGGCTGCTGCCCAAGTGTGCTGTTAGATTTTGGCTTTTGTAGACATGGAGAAGTGACACTTCAGGCAGGGCAGACTTAGGCATTTGAGATTGCATCTGCAATTCTGTGCAGTACTCAATGGGCAGGTTGTGTTGGTCCTGAAGGGTGAGTGTCACATGCAATAAATTGTCATGCTAAAGTAATCTCTGCATTTTTATCTGGCTTTGGTCTTCAGGTAGTTTTAAACGACATTTTCATTTTCATGACTTCATAACATTTTAAATGCCTGTGTCAATAAAATTGTTTTGCCTTGGTGAAAAGTTGGAGGAGTTCTCTTTTACGCATTTCTTTGTAATAGAATAGTATGCCTTCCCCCCAAAAAAACATTTTCCATGGTGTTTTTCATTTTCTTTTTACTGAGATGCATTCTATGCCTGATTTTCACAGTCATAAAAGAGCAATAGCAATATTGACGTCCTTTATAAAATGCTCTGAAGTTCCTTTGAGAGCACTGTGTAAGAGCTGGATAATGGGGGCATTGTAGTAAGTGACAAGTATTGACTGACAGTCTGAAGTAGAGACAAGGGAAAAGGCCTTTGTGGAAGGCAGTGGTAGCTCCAAGTCTGGCTGCAGGTTTGTAGGACAGAAAGAAAGATTTTCATATAGTTCAACATACTTATGTTTGTCTGATTTGGGGGTGAGTGGCAGAGTTTGAAGTTTCCAGGCTGTTTCTGTGGTTTTCATGCATGTACAAATTGTACAGATTTTACTTGCACGTGTGTGTAAATCTTGACATTGTAATTGGCAAGTAAAATCTCTTCTGCTCATTTTAAGGTAGAGAAAGGCCACCTGAAAGGGAGCAAGACTTTGTATACACTAATTCCAGCAATTTGTCGAAATTACTTTGTGACGGATCAGTGCTGCATGTCCCAAACACATTTCTGTTGAATCATAAATCAAATAGTATTTTAGGAAACAATAATGTATTTTGCATTAAGAAAAAATTGGCTCACTCTTGCATATTTTACTCAGGTGCTAGAGCATGTAGATGCATGCTTGAGGTAGAATATCCCTGTACAGGGTGCGTTCTGGAAGTTCTGATGTCTGACTGCACGTGAACTTTTAGGTATCGTCCAACATAATAACTCCTAAAATGCTATGGATATTGATAAGATGCCATGAAGATTGATCTTAATCATAACTCCTTTAAAATGAAATTTTGATTTATTCCCTTTCCCATTCTTCTGATCAGTGTTGAAACAGATGTCTGTGAAGTTGGGACTCCTAGATTCTGGGTCTAAGGTGTGCTTCAGTAAGGGCTCAGACTAGATGGTAACTTGGTAAGTTGTTTCTGTTCCTTAAACATGGAGCAAACAAGTTTCACTCATACAAGACAGCAAAGAAATCTGTGATGTTTCAAATGCTTCCACCCCTCCCATCCCAGAATCCATTCAGGATTACTTCAAAATAAATAAATCCAAATAAAAAGTGAATTTGCATTCTGTGTGTTAGATTAATGTTACTGGAGCAATCTGCATCTTAGCAAGCTTCAATTTGCAACCACATTTTCTGGAACTATTTCAAGGGATGTAATTACAGGAGAAAGGGAGAGTTGATATCCATAGAATGATGGAAATAGGGGCAATACTTAGTGGAAAACAGCTGTTACGATATTAGGATACAGCCACTGCTGTTATTAGTTAAGAGGAAAGAGCAATGGTGAGAGTGGAAAGAGAAAGGGAAATTAGTATTTGTATTTATTCTTTTGTGGTTTATGGTAAGAAGTAGTGGTAATCACACAGAATTTTTAGAACAGTTTCAATTTTATCTTTAGAAGAGAAAGTTCATTACTAATTTTGTTTTCTCATGTATATGCCAGTACTTGTGTGCATGTGTCAGTCTGTTTTAAACTTTTCCATGTCTGAATATCTACCAAGAAATTTGGGGGTACTTTTTTTGGGAAGTATTCCCTTCTACCATGGAAAATGCAGATAATTACATATGCTGCTCAAAATGGAGTCCTTTCCCTGACAAATGTTAGCTGTTTTTTTTTTTCCTTAAGTGTCTCTTCAGTGGAAAAAAACCTGAATGCAGATTTAATATAGGTATAAGAAAATTGAGTTCCTCATTTTCCTTCAGGATGACACTAAGACTTCAGCTTTCTCAAAATTGTATGATGAAAAATTTTGAATAATGCTTTGCTGTGTCACAGCACTGGTTTGAAAGGTGTGTGCATACCTTTGTGTGTACATAAAATGCTTGGATTTTGTGAAAACTGCGTACCAGTGTTTTGACTGAGGAATTGTCAAGCATCTTTTCTCTGACTAAGAGGTATCATTTAATGAGACTCACAGGTCATTTCTGCCTTTTTCTGCTAGGGGAAAAGACTGAGTGCAACTGAAGTTCTGGGCAAAGATGTCATATACTGCTTTAATCAGAGGAACACTCTTTGGACCTAAGTTTCCTTGAAACTTGTGTTTGGGTATTTGCACAGCTCCTGAAGTTAAGGAACTTAAGGAGTCAGTGTAGAGTCTGAATCAGATACTTTGATGCTATGAAACCCAATGTATTTGTGTCCTTGTTGCTATGAAGTGGTAAAACCTCATTTTACATTTTTCAGTCTGCTTGTCACTTTTATCACCAGGTGAATCTCTTGGTCCTGTGAATTTGTTGAAAGATGACAGCTCCTACACGAGTTTCTACAGAGCCCAATTTTTAAGTGTGTGGTAACAAGTGGAAGCCATCAAATTTTTAACCCTTTCTCTTTCTCCCGAAAAGGCAAAAAGTTGTCGAAGGTAGCCTTACTCATCCCTTTGCTCTGACGTTGTCTGGGGACACTCTGTACTGGACAGACTGGCAGACGCGCTCCATCCACGCCTGTAACAAACGGACGGGAGAGAAAAGGAGAGAGATCTTGTCTGCCCTCTACTCACCTATGGACATCCAGGTCCTGAGCCCGGACCGGCAGCCCTACTGTATGTCCTGCTTTCCCTCAACCCCCCTGCATGATTGTTACTTTTCTGTCAGGGAAAACGTTAGCCAGGAAAGTGGTTAGTGTGGAGTTCCAATGTTGTGCATGCTTGTCAGGGGGTTGGTTGTTATGCCTCAAGTTTTAGCTTTCTTGTTTTTCAGAGTCAGTGCTGCCTAGGGGTGTAGTTCTGAGCCTCATACTAAGTGCCAATAAGCTCCCTTCACAGAGTAGGTAGACAAAACAAATCCTTTTCCTTTTCAAGGACAACTTTCAGCCCAAAAGCATAAACAGTGGACTGAAGAGAGAAACAAGAATGATGAGACCTCACAGCCTTTCAAAGCTGTAATTGGGCAGTTAAACCCCAATATGCAAATGGACCAAAACTTATAAAAGTGTAAGACCTTGTGACCAGTGGTCCATTTTTTGTAGCCATTTTTAGTCCACCTTAGGTGTAGCCCTGGTCAGGCTCTTGTCCTGCCCAAGGTGCACCCTAAGGGCCTTTCAATAAATGCCTGCTTTGTTCTCTAGCTCTGTCCAGTCTCTGTTTCAGGTCAGCCTTCCCAAGGCACCAGTTGCTAAAGGTAGAAGTGCTTGAATCCTGTACCTTGCTTTGAGTATTCCAGCCCGAGCTGGTGTGAGCTCACTCACTGGTAGCAAAATCCAGTGCAGTACTTCAGTGCCTTCTTTTGGTTTGGAATATTTGAACAAGAACGGTACAAACTTACCTGGCATCTTTTTAATGCCATTGCTTTAAAAGCAACTGTAATAAATGCTTACAACTACCTTTTTAAAAATAAATAAGATTGCCACAAAATATATAATGTTCATGTTGTACTGAAAAGTGCCATTTTTGCAGTCCAGACTTGATCATGGTTATCTTCAATACATATCAAATAGTTTGTGAATGTGTTAGTATGGAAGGGTTTTAGTTTTGAGTTTTCATATGAACTCGCATGTGCCTCTATTTTTCAATATATTCTCTGGTGCTACTTAAAAGGAAGCAGAGTATTGAAAATTGAGTAGAGCTGCATATATTTTGTTTGTGCATGTGATTCTATGTGGCAGGTAGTCTAGATTTTGGAGTTTTTTTCAGGACTGTGAGAATGGGACTTAAAAGCAATGTTGTAAAATGTGTATAATTGAGTAGCTCTGGGAAGAATCAAGTCTTGTCCAGAGGAAATACTCTTGCCATTTGGACTGGCTTCTTTCTGTATGCCAACTGAGAAATGTGCTTCCCTAAAGATAACATTTGTTATTCCAATGAAGTTTATAGGATGTGAGGAAATAGACCTGAAAGTAAACAAAAGGAATTTGGAGATCATCTTGGGGATGGAACATATGCAAGTTTTCTTTGAGGTTGTGGGTTATGCACAGCACCCTGGTCTATCGCACAGCTCCAGATAAGAGTTTGTCTGTGCTGAATTCTTGTCATTGCTTTTAGCTCCAGGAATGTCCCAGCCTAGGGTCACAGTATTCGAGTCAGTCACAAAGAAAATACAGCACATAGAGAAAGAGCATATGCTGAAAATAGCTCAGATGCCATTGACTTCATTAAGATCAGGCTTGGATTCCTTCTTCACCATTTTTTTTTGCTCTGTAAGTGTCAGTAGAAGTAATGAAAGTCAAATTAGCCAGACATTTTGTGCTTTTATAATAAAGCATTAGATTTCAGATGATGATTCAAATTACAGTTTTGCAGAAATCTTGCAAAAGTTGCAGATACATTTTATAAGTGCCAATATTTGTCCATATTACTTATTAATACAAGTTTCATGTCTTGATGCCATTTTTTTTCCCATCTAAAGGAGAAAGGAGTGTTCAGTTGTCCATCCCTGTCCTGTACATGCAACAGTACTGTAATGTAGGAATTGTACAGATGGTTATGTTTTCTTTTCTTTCATAGAACTGGCCATCCTATCAGTTGCATACATCTCAATTTAGGTGCCCCTAGAGTTAAGATGCTGAGGAGAGGGGGAAATCAAACATTTTATTTTGTGATTCCTCTGTTTTTTAGCACTAAAGCTTATGCCAGTCATTTGGGATCTATAATTTCTTCCTCATGGAGAAAACAGGGCTTATGGGCTTATAGAACAATTAGAATAAATCTGTTTTGTTTCTTAAAGTTCACACTCCATGTGAAGAAAACAACGGTGGTTGCTCCCATCTGTGCCTGCTGTCTCCAAGGGACCCCTTCTACAGCTGTGCCTGTCCCACTGGTGTGCAGCTGGAAGATGATGGCAGGACGTGCAAAGCAGGTAGGACCTTGGCTTTTCTCTGCAGTCACAGTGTTGGTGTGGTTTGGGTTCCCTGCTTCAGCGCTGGTCTTTGAGAAGTGAGTTCAGAGGAGCTGCCTGATACACTGAAGTGTTATTTTGCATCCAACCTCCCACCAAACTCCCAAAGACTGATTTTTATGAACTAAAGTAATCCCTTGTAGTGGAAATCAGAGAATTTTGTCTGTATTTAGGGTTGTAATTTCTCTGTAGTAATGAAGTAGTATGTGGAACCCATTGCTGAAGGGTTTTATTAGAAGTAAGTTAATATAGGACATTTTTCCATTTGGACAGTGGAGAAACTTCGGCTCCCTCATTGTCCAGAAGAGATCTATGATGAAGTAGTGGTGGCTGAGTTGTTGAGATAACAGAAAATACTGCTCTAAGCGAGTTGTCCATGTCCCTGAGAAGTAGAAGAGGGTTGTGTATCACTAATAAAAAGCTGTTTAGAGAATAATAGCTAGAGTATATCGTGTAATTAGAAAGTGTAAATAGATGCATGTATTTTGTATCCACAGGTTGAATGAGCCTTGTGGTATGCTTTGAAAACTTGTTTTTTTTCATTGATCGGAGAAGTCTTTTAAAGATGCATCTTACAAAAACAGGCAACCAACACTGATATAGTGGTAGAACACTAGGAGGCAAGGTTTTGGAGAGTGTTCTGCTGACTCTGCTGCCTGTCTGCAGTGCTCTTTTGAGTCTAGTCGAATAACATAATCATCTTCTGATGGGGCTTGATTTCTCTGTGTACTAGAGCAAGCATAAGAAATGCCTTTCATTTGAGAACTAGAAGCACAATTTAAACACTGAATCTCTAGGGTTTAAGGGCTGGCTTTATTAGCTCATCCTGCTGTAATTGAAAGGCTTATAAGGTACTTTTGCAGCTGCTAAGAGACTTTTCCCTTTACTCCTTCCAGCTTTGAAAAGTTTCCCTTTCACAGCTTTTAAGAAAACCTCCCTGAATGCTCAGGGCGACCTTTTTAGACATTCATATTGACCTCATGTTTCTGGCAGCAGCAATGAAGTTCACCCTGCTTTTGGCACTTTGGCAGATAGCACAAGCAGGACCTACTGCTTATACTGGGCTTTCACCTTTCCATTGTCAGGCCAGACAGCCTGCCAAGGGTTTTCTGTCAAAGGAGGGCAAAAAAGTGGGATGAGAACAGGAAATCTGCTTTTGCATAAGAATGTGGCTTTTTGGTTCAGTTTTATGGATTATTTCTTTCCCAAGCTCCACATCTTTTGTTGCCCTGTCTGCTTTATGCCAACATCCATGTGCTTCTCTTTCCCATCTTACTAATTAACTCCTTGGTTGCAAGGAACTGACTTTTTGTTCTCCACACGAGGCCTTTGTAGTGATGTTGTAGCAGGAGCTACAGATCCACGGGTGTTGACCACCTCTTCATTTTTTCACTGTTGGCTTGGGCAGAGGTGCAAAAGTGCAGAATCACTTGGGCATATGAGCTTCTTTGACTTCAGACTGTTAAGTGAATCGCACAAAAGCTACTGTGGGTTTATCTGCAGAAGGAAAAAGCATTCCGTTCTCAAAATGCTTGTCCACATGGCGAGTTTATTGGTTTAAATATAACTATATAATATTACTGTATATATCTGTCAGAAAGAATTCTTGAGCAGAAAAGCCCTGGGGTGCTTAGGTAGCTCTCTTGAATATTGAATTTTAGCTGTCTTGAATATTGAAGTGTACATATATTGGTAATGTTCAGATGAGAGCTCTCTAGCCCTTTGACAAATTGTAAAGGGCCTAGGTAATTAACAAAAAATATGAATTCAAGGACAGGCTGTGCCAGTATTTGCCTTGCTGGGTACATCTGTATGTAATGAAACTCTGAAACTCTGGATTTTTGTACGTCAACTAAACTACTCATTGATATACTGGAACCTTAAGTATTGTGCATCTGTTAAAATAAAAGTTCATTTTCCTGTTGTTTTAGCTTTTGATGTGGATTCATTCCTACCTTCTATCTGGTTCTAAAGAGTTGCTCTGAAAAATAAAAAGCCCTACCTTTACAGTAAATATCCATCACTAATAATGGATATTATATAGATAGATAGCAACTGGTATCAAGCGTATATTCTCCTCTGGGAATATGTACATGTTTTGTGCAGGTATATTTAGTGTTGTGCAGACTTGTGGTGATAAGTCTGTTTTCTTCTGTTGGCTTGGAAATGTTCTGCGCTTCCTTGAAGTTCCCATATCAACAAGCAAGGGAGTAACAAATTCAGAAACTAAATCAGCTGCTCCTGACCATGTACTCTTAGCAAAGTGACCATTCAAGCTCTGGTCTTTGAAATTACTTAGGAGGTTGTGGTGGACCACTACTGTCGTGCTGGATGTGTCAAATATGTGATTTTAGATAGGTGTCTGAAGCTAAACTTGCTGGCATAGAAAGTCATGAAGTCACAGTTTGTGAAGCCTGTCAGAGTCTGAGGATTGTAGTTGTGCCTGTGGAGAGTGGCCTACTCGGTAGTAACGGGTAACACCTTGCAACTTTCAAGAATAACTGACTAGTGAAATTTCATATCTCCAAATGGAGCTTCAGTTCTTAGACTAGGTAGTTTTCTTGATTTGTGTTTTCTTTGGGTTTGTTTTGTTCATCTGTTTGAAAGTCTTTCCTAAGCTGACTTGAGCAATTGCATGAATATTTGAGAAAGGAATCAAAATTTGGTTGCAGTAATTTAGAAGGGTTGTGTAATTCTACAAGCAAATAGGCCAGTTAAAAGCAGAGCAAAAGTGTGGAAGTTTCACAAGCTTGGAGACCTTCTTTTAGTTATTTTGCTGATTTAGGACTATCCTGAAGTTTTTCTTTCCTTCATTGTTTAAGGATCACATTTGTTTTCTTTATGAACAGAAATATTTTGATTCATGTCTGTGTCTCCTCCTCTTCTGGGGTTCCCTTCCTAGTATTTTTTTAGTGAGTTCTGTTGTTGAGCCAGGGGCGGTTTGAAGTGTTGTGAGAAAGACAAATGTATTAATGGCTAGCAGTATTTGCTCCATTTTTACCTTGCAGGGCAGAAACTTCAGGTGATACCTGTCACCTCTTTTGAGCAGTTTGACCTTCCTCGTGCTTCTCACTTTCCACAGTGCACAGTGAACGACATGAATTTATCTGTTTCTTGCTCCAGCTCTGGCACACCTTTTGGTACAATTTGTACCACTTAAAGTGAATGGTTCGAGATAAAATGGAACTGGATCTTTGCACCCTGTTCTGCTTTTGTGGAGCAGATTTGTTTTGCTTTGCTGGGCAAAGCTGTAGTCTCAACCTATTGGATGATTCCCCCTGCTTTTTCCTTCCTTCTGTGAGTTGACCATGAGGTTCAGTTTAATCACATTCAGGGAAGTCTAGATGTTTTTTGTGTATCTTGCCAGCTAACTGTGATTAAACTCTGATCCCAGTCTCTTGTATGGCAGTTATGTGTGTGCATCTTTCCAAGACAGGGCTGGTTTTTGTAAACAGCATTCAGCAGCATGTTTCTCTTATGTTTCTGGGAAATATGTAATTTCTTTCTGCTGTGCTCAGTGTCAATGGCATACAGCTATCACTGCAGGCCTTCCAAAGGAATGTCAAAAGCCTCATCTTTTTACTAAGTGGATATATTTACTGTAAGTGGTCACTCTGACTTCCTAAATTCTCTCTGCCTTTCAATGTTGCATTCCCAAAAGTTCTTACTCTCATTGCACATAATTTTGGGATATCATAGTATCAAGTTAGTCAAAGCATATGAGCGATGATTAGTTGGATAACACTTTAAAACCTGTTATCCAGGGCTGATACCTGAAAAATATTTTCAGTATTATGCAGCTCGCTCTCCCAAGTCTTTACTAGCTTGGTTCTATGGCTATGAAGCTGTAATAAGTGGGATAAACTGGACTTAAGCTAATGTTCCTTTTTATTCTATATTTTTAACTTCAGCAACCACACTCAGAGCTACACAATGTCAGAATTAGTCCAGATCCATGTAGCTTCTGGAAGCTGTGTACACTTAGTTTTAAAAAAATATTTTTCAGGATTTTATTTTGCTTCTTATTAAATATGTAATGCTTGCTGCAGTATATAGATAAAATATTTCAGTTAATGGTACAGAATTTTACTCATTATGCAGATTCATTGCAGAAATTTGACATGGCCTGGATATCATTAATTCTTGATCCATTTTAGATATCTAAATTTCTCTCTAACCAAATATAAGTCTCTACTAAGATGAACCTTTTTTTACTTGCTTCCACATAAAAACGCAAACCAAAACAAGCCAAGCCTTTCTCTGACACTGGAATCTCTAGAAGATTTAATTTTACTCTGATTTATTGCCTTTCCATTTGTGTTGGTCATGATTCTGTGTTTGAAAGCGATGTGAGAGGCCTCTTGGTAAGAAGGCATAAGGGTGGTTGAGGTCTAGGTGTATTTGCATGCCATGCAAAGAGTAGATGACAAATGTGATATCCAAGTTTGCCATAGTTTTGGAGAAATGCTTTTGATATTTTGAAGCTTGCACAAAGGAGGGATGCCTGGAAATAAGGGCAGTGCCAGCTGAAGTATATTCCTTTAATACACTAGGCATTGGCTCACTATAGCTCTAAGCCAGGGGGTGTCTGGACAATGCTCTTGGTCACAGGATTTAGTTTTAGGAGGTCCTGGAAAGAATAGGGAGTTGGATTCAATAGTGCTTTACAACTTGAGATAATCTATGATTCTAAGTAGACTGAGCAAAACTGTCTCTAGGAAGGGTTAAAAACATAAATGAGCCTCTGCCATAGATGAGGACAAAGAATTTGGCTGCAAAAGCAATCATATTGTTACCGTACTTTAGCTTCTGCTTACACAGATATTATTACTGAACTCAGAAAAAGTAAATGCCCGTGTACTGGGGGACAGATTTGTGAGCTGATGCTATCCGTGCAATGCTTGGTAATGGATTGCTCCTATAAGGGGTCTTTTTCTAAAGGCTGTGCAAAAAACATGTTAGGGATAAATATCCAAGATTGCATCAACTCCTGCTCGTGACTTGCCTTAATGCTGAGGTAGCTGGCAGGTTTGACAGTGAGACAGGTACCTGAATTCACAATTACCTTGCCACAGCAAATCTAGCCTTACACAAAAAGGGGTTTACTCTGCTTGAGATGTGGAAATTAAACTCTTGCTGTGCATCAGCATGAGCATTCCTTAAAGCCAGCATGAGAACTGCTGCTGTATATTGAGCTTTAAGCATAACACGAGTCAAATGAAAAAAGCTACTCATTTTTAGAACCTTTTATATATTCAGTGGCAGGAGTTGGGTTGTTTTAATGTGGTAAGAAGGAGAATTTCTTCCTTCTTCTGCTCTTCAAATGTACCTCAGTTGAAAGGTACTTTGTAGAAATCTGGTTCCTTTTAGGTATCTCAGTCTAGATGTTGTAACTAGCCAACTGCTTTTAGCAATCATATTGTCCCTGCTATGTCAGAATGTAGGTGGCCATTTGAGACATGGTACATTGACCTCAACTCACCAGAGGTATTTCTCCACTGGAAGACAACTGTTCTTTGCTTGAAAATGGCAGAATTTGGCTGTGAGTTAGTTTTGTGTGGTGTTAGAAGTTGTAGAGTTTCTGCCAGCACAGTGTGACAGCTGCAGTTTCTCAAATAAATGAGGAAATTATGTTCTCCCAAATAAAAACCAGAAAAAAGACCCCATGTTTTCATAACTGGAAGATAAAGTATTTGCTTCAGGTGTTTGAAGAGTCAGCTACCCTTTTCTATCCTTGATCCTGTTGTTGAGGCAGTTGATCAGGGTTGGCTGCTATTCCCAGTGTGTTGTTTCTCTTTGCCGTTCTGCACATTGTGAAATAGAAAACAGTGTTTTTGGAACCTGCTGGCTGATACTGCAGGGCATATAGTGGTTTTTTATATGCAGGAGATAGAAGAGTATTGAAGGAAGGAATGCTAAGGCACTTTCTTCTCATTACCTGTGTATTTCTTGGTGCACACCATACGTTTTAAAACTTTTGTCTGCGATTCCTTGGTGAGCAGTCATGAACTTATTACAGCAACAAAGCCTCCAAGCAAAACAAGCTGGCAAATACTTTCATGGTGAGGTACCTACCTCATGCCATATAACCATCAGAGAAGCCTTCTTTGCTAGCATGTCTTCCTGATTAATAAAGAGGAACAGTATGGCTTAATCCAGGCTTTCCGATTAAGTAGATCAACCACTGATTTGAGAAGAACAGCCTTTTTGGGAAAGAGACAGGTTGGGGAGATATTTGTTATTTGGGATAACTGCTGTAGAATCAGTTCTTTCAAGTACCTGATAAAGCTTCTGCCGGCGTTGTGTGAATAACTGGAGTATTCTAGCACTTGGAAGATGCTGGAAGAGAAACCTGGTGTATCAGTAGATAAACTCAGCTGACATTCTAGTATTGATTTGGAGCTGTATTGGGAAGCAGCACTCATGTCCTTATCTGTTTGTCACAAGATAAAAAAAGCAAAAACAACACTGTATTTTACCTTATTTCCTAGAACCTTGACAGCTGACTGGATAGCTCTCTCTCTCCCTGTTGACAGCTCTGTGATTGAAATGCAACTGTGGAAAACCGTGGGCTTTTGGTTGCAAGATGCTTTGATTTCTTAGGTGTCTTCTGTCCTGTGCCAGTTGTTTGACTACTTTAGGGAGATGTTATCCAGAAGCTAGAGGACTTTTTCTTCACTCCCTCTCTTTCTATTGTACTCCCAAAGGTGTATTGTACTTCCTTTGCATATGCAGAAATCGTTGAAACTGCAAGTTTGTAATTAAAAACTGTTCAGTAATGGGTACCTGAGCATCTGGGAAATCTAGAGGAAAATCAACCTCTTCTTGTTCTACTCCATTTTGTGAGTGGTTTTTTTTTCCCTTTCATTCATATGTAGATCTTTGTTTTGAGTCTGTTTTCCCCTTGATTTATTTAGTGTGTTATTTATGTTGATGAGTTTATTTGATTTATATGAAAAGACTACATTATTTTCTATTCATAGTAGTTTTTATGCTTCTCAATGGGGACTACTTTGTGTAGCGACAAAATGAAATAGCATCGTATGGAAATGGCCTTATTTATAATTTCACTGGGTACAAGCCATTAGAAACATGTCGTAAGAAACAAACCTGAAGGGAGTGAGGAGCATTTTTGAAGGTCTGCCACATCATCTTCTAGTTCTGTTGGTGGTGGTTTTCCCGGGCTATGGTGAATTAAACTTTCTTTTCAAGCTTTGTTGGTGCATGTTTCAAATTGATGACTACTTTCCAGGACTCTGAAACACTGTCTAGTTAGAGCTTCTTTTTATGATTAGGAGTGGGGTTTTTTGTTGTGGGTTTTTTTTGTTTGTTTTTTGTTTGTTTGTTTGTTTGTTTTGGGGTTTTTTGTTTGTTTGTTTTTTTGTTTGTTTTTTTTGGTGTGTGCGTGTAAAGGAAATAGCGACGCTCTCCCTTTTCAGCTGTGTTGAGTCTCTGGATTGAGTCTGGTTTTATGCTGCAAAAGAACCACAACCTGGGTCTGCGCTGAAAAGGTTTACATGTAGACTTTGTTATCTTGCATTCATTGTGTGCTGGGAGCATACCCAGGCAAAGTCACCAAGACCCAGTGATAACTGCCTGATCTGCTGTGGCTTGGCTGCTTCTTCCAGTGTTGGGTGGCCAAGTCTCTGTTTTACTGCATCAATGTGAGATTGAGACTCTCCCTAGATTTGGAAACCCTAATTTGCAGCTGTTTGTATCTCTTCTGTTTGTTTTGTTTTGCTGTTTTGCTTTTCTCTTGATTGTGTCAGCTCAGAACTGAATTTTCCAGGACTCCATCAGACTTGGCACATAATAAATAATGCTGAAATTTCAAAGCATTATACAGTTTTCAGCCTCAGAGAGGGCTTGTGGGTTGTATTTATTTCTGTTTGTGTAAAAGATGACAGCAGTGCAGAGAAAACTTAGTATGTTCAAGGTCTCTTGCTGAATGGGAAACATCTGCAATTAGAAGTCAATAGAAGTGGGATTGTAGAAAACCTACTGTGTTTCTGTTCATTTTTAAAATACATTAATTATGTATCTTGTTGAGTTGTAATGAAATTTTGATTCTTGTCTCTGCATTTGAGGTGTTACTACCAAAACTCTGTTTAACAGGAACTAGGTGGTAAAATGGATGTCAGTTCTAAAGTCAGTGGTTCCTTACTGTGAGCCAGTGGAATTGTGTATCTCCAGCAGAGAGCAGGTACATGTAAACTTTGAAACCTTGCTTTGTGAGGAAACACCACAATCCAAAGCCTACCCTTTTTCTAGCAGTAGGGATTTCTGACAGACTTCTTCTTGGCCCATCCTTTTTCCTATGGCTTGCAGTGAGCTGTTATTAAGAATTCTGTGCAAAGGGATGTTAACTTTTTTTTTTTTTTTTTTTTTTTTTT